>SJYX01013122.1:101974-116479 GCA_006410675.1 Oreotragus oreotragus
GAGGTTCTGCAGGCAGAGAACACAGACAGATGCAACAGGCATCTCTGTTCTCTCGATAACTGTTCACTTCTGATCTGCATTTGTATTTCCTTTCTGAAAATGCCCAGCAGTCAGATAATGGACCTATGAAGCCAGTGCTCTCTGTCCATTATCCTTTTTCTCTTATGATCTGTTTAAACTTGATCTTTTATCCTTTCCGCTGAAGTTTCTGTTTGATCATCACATTAGTTTATTTGCAAATGTTATTTCTGTTCTTTGTTTATTATCTTTTCATGCAGTCCTGTTTTTCGGTTACCATCTCTTCTCAATCTTTTCGAGAATACCATTTAGAATTTTTTTTAAGTTCTTTTTGGTCCTGAACCATTTCTGTTTATCCCAGGACTGCTTATTTCATTTCTGTGTCTCCATCTTCCTTCTTGCTCCCGGTTTCTTCTCGTGGGAGGTCATGCTTAGTGGCCTGTTTGTCTCTGGGATGAAGGGCTAGAGGCCGCCATTCCAGGATGCTGTGTGGTTTGCTGATGGCTGAGTCCAGGTCTCCCCCACAGCGGAGTCTCCCTTTCAGTGGCTCACTGACTGGCAGGCTTCACTTTGAGGAGAGTTGGGGATTCCACAAATGCCAGAGTCTGTCCTACACGAAGAACTCCCTGGCGTTTGCCTTGTACTCACTTTGCTCTTTCAAGTTTATTCGTTAACATACGTTTCAGTTGTCTGTGGAGGAGAGAGAAAGCAAAAGCAAACACACACGGACTGGGTCTGACGTTTTGAACAAGAACCTGTTTCAGGAGCCCTTGGTTTTAATCCAGTCCTTGAACGAATCCTGGGTTAGTATGGTGCCTGGAGAGTGGAAGGGGAACGGAGCTTGGGGGAGAACATTCCACGTTACTCTGGCTTTGCAGAAACAGGAGAAGGAGAGAGAGCACAGTTTCTAAACATCTAGGAGGTAGGAACATAGGAAGTTAAGGCAGCGTATTTTGGAATAAAGATGGATGCTTCAGGATGAGGAAGGCAGATACACAAATTAGAGGCATTTGGGGAGGAGAAAAGGGAGATGAATAGTCTGAACAAGATGATGGAAAGTTGGGGTTTTGAGCTGCTTCTTCTTATTATTAAATAACTATGGCTGTATACTTAATTTATGTAATTATAATTGATTAATTGTAGCTCATAATTTGTTGCTGCACAAGCTTTTCTCTGGTTGCATCAGGCAGGGGCTGTTCTCTGGCTGCGGTGCACGGACTCTTTGCTGTGGGGGCTTCTCTTGTCATGGAGCACAGGCTCCAGGCACTCGGGCCCGGCAGTTGCAGCTCTCGGGCCCTGGAGCACGCGGCTCTCCAGGCACTCGGGCCCGGTAGTTGCAGCTCTCGGGCCCTGGAGCACGCGGCTTTCAGTAGCTGTGGTGTGTGGGCTTAGTCGCTCCGTGGCACGTGGAATCTTCCCAGACCAGGGGTGGAACCCACGTCCCCTGCATTGGCAGGTGGATTCCTATCCACTGTGCCACTAGGGAAGCCCTGCAGTTTGCTCTTAAAAAATGTGACTCATGGACTTATCCTCGTGAATGAAACTAGAAATAGTGCTCAGCTGGGTGACTTTCCTCCAGTCTATATTGGCTGGCTGCCCTAGAAGAGAGAAAAAGGCACAGAACTGAGAAAAACGAATGACATGGAGGAAGGCAGGCCTCAGCCTCCTCAGTGGGCCTGGGAAGAGTAGATTAGAAGGTGCTGGAGATGGAGGAAGAAGAAAGATGCGTGGAGACATTGAAGAGGCAGCAGAAGGACAGATCTTCCTCCAGAGTTAAAAACACAGTGACGCAGACATTAACACAGAAGAAGGGAAGAGGAGAAAGTTCCCTAAAAGAAGGAATTCACCACTTTTATAATGGCAAATCAACTTTTCAGAGCTTTGGTGAAATACTTCCATCGGTGAACTAGATGCAAGCCTTGGAAAACTGAAGACTGATTCGTTGGGAATTTAAGTTGCAATTTATTATGAGGATTTTCTTCCTAAGGAGGGCTCATGAACCTCAGAATTGCTCAGTTGAAGAAGTATCCTGGAAATTTTGGTTGTTTACTCATCCATATCTTTACTGTATGAAAATATTTTACATCAGTGCAGAAAATAATTCAGTATCACTGGTCAAGGCAAGAAAATCGCATTATTACAGTGTAGGGAAAGTCTGGGAAATTATTACAGTCTGGGAAATCTTTATGGGCAAGTAGTAAAAACATTCTGTAGTCTTAAAAAGTTCAAAAAATATTTGTGTGCATAAAGACATACACACACATCTGGAATTTTTACAAGTTGTGGCTGCAGCGATATAAGCCATGTTTATTCTATTTAAGCTACCCAGATGCAGTCTCTTTCTGAATCAAAAAAACAACTCACAAGACATTTCCCACATTCATATTAAAGATTTTTGACATTTTGCTAAAATCAGAACAGTCATAAAAACGTGTACATCTCTCAAAGTGTGGCTTGACATCAGTTCCAAGGCAAGACATCAGGGTTCACAACAGCTGCTGAGTCTGGGGTCCACCAGGTTATCATTCCTTTTCACGTAACTACCCCAGAGTTTGTCATTTCATTTTCTGCCTGTTCTTCAACCAGTACCTTTGGATTTGTTGTTGTTCAGTCGCTAAGTCATGTCCGACTCTGTGACCCCATGTACTGTAGCCCACCAGGCTCCTCTGTCCATGACATTTCCTGGGCCAGAATAGTGGAGCGGGTGGCCATTCCCTCCTCTGGGGGATCTTCCCACCCAGGGATCGAACCTGCGTCTCCTGCTTGGCAAGTGGATTCTTTACTGCTGAGCCACCTGGGAAGCCAAAGGAGTCGGACTGTGGGATGGTGCATTGTAATAGCAGCCTGCGTGATGGTGATGAAAACCCTCATTTATAATTCAGCACCCCTTACCTTCAGCTAAACATCAGCTGTCCTGCTGGCAGCATGTACCATTTTCGGGCACTTGCAGATCACACTCCCTGGCACTTCGAAGGACGTCTGGTACCCACTGCTGAGTGAGAGAGTCTTGAAGGGATGTTTGGGGACATTTGGAAGCAGAAATGGAAACCAGTGCATGGGTCTTTGGCTCATTCCCATCGCATTTGAAATGATCCCACCTGACATCTGCTGAGGGGGTTGGGAGTGATGAAGGCACTTGCCCATTTAAATCTGGACAGGATACAAAGGACCAAAAGTGATGCGCGTGGAGAGGAAACTGCTCTGTTTTTAGCAGTTTCAAACAGGCAGGCCATGGGGCGTCGTACCGTTTTCACCAGACAGAGAGACCTCCTGATGAGAAAGGAGATAGGCCGCCTTCATGGATGTGAGGGACACTGAGCCCTGCACAAGAAGAGGAAGACACCGAACCAGTGGGAGGGAGAGGGTGTCCAGCCTGGCCATCTGCACAACTCTGCACAAGTCAGCCTGTCCGAACCTCGGGTTCTTAACCTGGAAAATGGGCCCTGCTCACCTCCATCAGGGTTTATGGCCGTAAAATGGGGCCATGTACATGAACACGTTTGGAAAAGCTGTTCCACAAATGCCAACTGCCATCGCTGCATTCTCGGGGCCAGCATGAAGCAGTGCGGAGGTTTAAGAGAAGACTCGGGGCTTCCCTGCTGGCTCTAGTGGTAAAGAGCCTGCCTGCCAGTGCAGGAGACACAAGAGACACGGGTTTGAGCCCTGGGTCAGGAAGATGCCCTGGAGAGTCAGACACGACTGAAGTGACTTGGCATAAGCTTCCAAGAGAAGACCCAGGACTCACATAATAAGTCTGGAGACATGCAGATCTGAGGTTCCCAACCCTGGGGTGGCCTGTGCTGTTGTTCCTACACCCCTTTATGGCTGGGGGACCCACTCCCCGCAGTTACCTCTCAGAAACCCCTTCCCTCCTCTTCTCAACACTCACACCTCAGGAGCATGTGCTCACGGTGGTTTCTCGGGGAAAAACCTGAGACCTGGAGATGGCCAGTGACGTGCCCAGGGTCCAGACACAGCAGAGTCAGAATCCCAGGCCAGTCCTGCCAGACCACGGCCCCTGCATTCTCTGTCTTCCTGTAACTCCCTGCAGCGGACCCTGCAGAGAAGTGAGGCTTCAGAGCTGCGGTGGCCAGGGGTACAGGACACCTTCCAGAGCTCCTCGCTCGTTAGAAACACTTTTGACCAAAATCCACCGCCTGTTTTCTGACTCTGTGTCCCAGCCCTTGATTTTTATCTGGGCAGAGCAAGAACCAGCAAGAAGAAAACAACAGACGTGCGGCTTTTATTTATTAGATTTGAACTGTGGAAATAAATCTCTTCACTTCTGGGACAAGAACGAGAAGCCCTAATAAAGTTTAACTCTGGGAGGTTTCAGCTGACCCTGCGTGCTCCTGCTCTGCCAGTAATTAATTTGAACATCACATGCATCCTCATTAGTAATCGTCTCTTCTAAAAATTAATGAGACTAGCAGACAAATCAGTACGGGAGCCTGGGGTAGAAATAATGGCATCACCCTGCAGACCATTAAAATCGCTCAGCTTCTACCTTTTGCCACTTTCCCCGACGTCTGCCCTGGGAAATATGGACTATTGGTAGATTCGCAGCCATTCCCAGGATAAAAGAACTTGACTCCCCCCACCCACGCTGTCAGCCATAGTTGGTGGATGACCTTTAAATGACCCACCCCTCCGCCACCTCTTTTAGAAATTGCCTCCTGACGTATGGGCCATATACCAGGCCAGGAGTCCCAGATTTACAGTGCCATGGATCTTTTCTTAAATGCAGTAAATCAAAATGGACTCTAGCCACAGACACGTACTACTTGACCCCTGTCGGGTCTCCCCTGCAGCCACGAACGCTGAAATGAATCCTCGTGTCCTGGCCTTGACGCTCTCTCTTCAGCATCTGCCAGTGCACAGAGACAGGCTCATCCGCACCAAAGCCCTGGGCCCGGACGCGCACATGGCCGCCTGCGTACAGCAGGTGTCACACTCGCAGCCAGGCCGACGTAATTAATCCATCTCTCCAATTGGGCTGCCGTTGGGAGGGAATTGTGCTCTGGGGCTTTCTCCATGCAGCTGGTTAGGAGAGGAAACATGAGGATTAGCAAGGGCAGCCAATTTCTTCCTCATCAGAAATGAGGGCTGTGAAGAGAAAGCAGGGAGAAGTGTGGCGGGCGGAAAGAAGCGCGCGTGGAAACAAAGAGGAAAGAAGAATGACTCAGGGGGAAGAAGCCTTCAGCTGCGTAAGAGAATAAACACAGGGGAGAAGTGTGGGAGGGAGCTGCAGCTTTCCTGGGTCTAGGTTTGTCATGTTAATTTTCGTTTTATTTTCCACCTTACAAAACAGTGTGTGCTCAGTGCGGAAAACTGGGAAACCTAAAAGAAGCATATAAAAGGAAACACATCATTCAGGGTGTCGCTTCCCAGATATCCCCCTGGGTGACATTTACAAATATTGTTTCAGCCTCTTCTTCTCCGTGCGCATAAACATCCAGCGTTATCATTTTTAAAGATCCACCAGTGGACTAGCCAAACATAGTCAGTTCACGTTTCTGGAACTGTAGCCAAAGAGTGGAGCTGGGAATTCAGTACCAAGATGTTGGAATGGTTAGTTAAAGACTACGTTTTCTCCTCTGTTTAACAAAGCACCCGGAATAGTCACCAAGGGAAGCTTAAACAAAGTTAGTGCCCAGTCTGGCTCTCCCTTTATAAACCACCCACTTCACTCGATTGATCGCTGAAAAGACCCTGCCTTAACTCGATGCAGCTTCCTCAGTCTGGTGATCACCTCTCCGGTTTCCGTTTCCTCTCTGTGTGTCTCTGGGTCAGTCTGTCTGTCTGTCTGTCTGTCTCACCCACTCTGTGTCTCACATACACACACACAGACACAGACACACGTGTGCGCACACACTTAGTAAATGGCCAGAGCAGCTTTATTTTCTGAAAGTACTATGGAAGATATAAAAGCAGAAAGTATACTAGCACTCTGGTTATAGGTTTCCAAGGAATGGGCATTATCAACGGTACTTATAAATGAGAGATGAGCAGAATAATACTTCATGCCTTTATTTTCACTTTTTTCCTTCTTTGGTTTGTTTTGTAATTTATTGTGATTACACTTGTAGTTCATGCCACTGTCCCCTCCATGCATACACGTTTCATGTTTTTATGTCCTCCTCCTCACCACCACTTTATTTTAAGCTGGTATCACTCACGTATTCCAGTCAGAAGACTTTCATTGGCAAGCCCCAGGGCTCTCGTTCCCGGTGTTAGAGATATATGTTTCCACCGGTGATTTACATTTTTTCCAAAGTCATTTCCTGAACCAGTACATTATACATTTTTTAATAATTTAAACACAGAGTGGTCCCCTGCAATTTTGTCCTTCACTAATTTTCTGTGTATCTTGTCTTCTTTTCCCCTGGGTTTATATTTCTTCCCTGCTGCTGCTAAGTCGCTTCAGTCGTGTCCGACTCTGTGTGACCCCAGAGATGGCAGCCCACCAGGCTCCCCCGTCCCTGGGATTCTCCAGGCAAGAACACTGGAGTGGGTTGCCATTTCCTTCTCCAATATTTCTTCCCTAGTGGCATGTATTTCTCATCTCCAGTGCTACTCACAGTTTATTTCAGGAAAATCTTGGTAATGATATAACTGTAAAATCCATAAAAAGGGTGTTGTGCCGAGTTTCTCTTTACAAAATGATTTTCCCCAGGTAGTCTTCTTATTTATCATTTAGGGAGAAGGAGAAAAGGAGTGCTCTGGATGAAGTTTCACCCCTCTACACAGGATAGCATGAGCTCAGATTTCCGAGAATCACCAGCTCACTTAAGGAACACTCTCAAGTCCGATCTTTCCCTCCTGAACCCTTGGATCTTAATTGATTAGGCTGGTCTTTTTAGTCTGCCTTTTCTGCCCAGCTCGTGACTGATATGCTTGATTTTAGGTTCACAGTTTTCTTGGCATTTCTCATGGCCCACCCACCGTATAAAAAACAGGCTAGCATATGATGATAATGGGGATTCTGCTTTCCATATAAATTTTGAACTGGGCATGGGCTCGATTTCAGCATGACAAGAAATGGTTACCACAGGAGAAATGCAAAACACAGTTTTGCAGGGTTAGAGCTAAGAGGGGCATTGCTGAGCCCCCTAATCCAGCCCACTTACTTCCTAATTTTAATCAAATAGAGTTGAAATCACTGAGCTAGGCCCTACCCCCAAACCCCAAGCTCAGCTCCTGCTCCTCACGGCTCCTTGGCTCCTTGCTCCGCCTGCTCATACTTGCCTTCTGAGAATCTTTTCCTTTTACTTTCATTCATATTGGTCTCCTACCCCCTGGGAAATGAACTGAGACACAGGGGGCTAGGACCCTTCCCCCAACATGTTAAATGACTGTCAGTCTCTTTTTTTCTTCTGATAGTAGAATAGAGATTAATTCTGGCACCTAAGGTCCATCTTTTAAGGCTAATTTTTCTCACTTAAGGAACACTCTCAAGTCCGATCTTTCCCTCCTGAACCCTTGGATCTTAATTGATTAGGCTGATCTTTTTAGTCTGCCTTTTGTGCCCAGCTCGTGACTGATATGCTTGATTGTAGGTTCACAGTTTTCTTGGCATTTCTCATGGCCCACCCACCATATAAAAAACAGGCTAGCATATGATGATAATGGGGATTCTGCTTTCCATATAAATTTTGGACTGGGCATGGGCTCGATTTCAGCACGACAAGAGATGGTTACCACAAGAGAAATGGAAAACACAGTTTTGCAGGGTTAGGGTTAGAGCTAAGAGGGGCATTGCTGAGCCCCCTAATCCAGCCCACTTGCTTCCTAATTTTAATCAAATAGAGTTGAAATCACTGAGCTAGGCCCTATCCCCAAACCCCAAGCTCACCTCCTGCTCCTCACGGCTCCTTGGCTCCTTGCTCCGCCTGCTCATACTTGCATTCTGAGAATCTTTTCCTTTTACGTTCATTCATATTGGTCTCCTACTCCCTGGGAAATGAACTGAGACACGGGGGTAGGACCCTTCCCCCAACATGTTAAATGACTGTCAGTCTCTTTTTTTTCTTCTGATAGTAGAATAGAGATTAATTCTGGCACCTAAGGTCCATCTTTTAAGGCTAATTTTTATTTTTTGTATATCCAGCAACTCTCTTGAGTAAAGAATGGATGAAATAAAGAACAAATTGTTGCGTCACCACACATATTTTAGTATCAGCTACGAAAACCTGTAAACCAGCTTCCCTGATTCTTAATATCCGCTGCTTCTCCTCAGTTCAGTTCAGTTCAGTTCAGTCGCTTAGTCGTGTCCAACTCTGCGACCCCATGAATCACAGCACGCCAGGCCTCCCTGTCCATCACCAACTCCCGGAGTTCACTCAGATTCACGTCCATCGAGTCTGTGATGCCATCCAGCCATCTCATCCTCTGTCGTCCCCTTCTCCTCAAGCCCTCAATCCCTCCCAGCATCAACTCTTCGCATGAGGTGGCCAGAGTACTGGAGTTTCAGCTTTAGCATCATTCCTTCCAAAGAAATCCCAGGGTTGATCTCCTTCAGAATGGACTGGTTGGATCTCCTTGCAGTCCAAGGGACTCTTAAGAGCCTTCTCCAACACCATAGTTCAAAAGCATCAATTCTGCAGTGCTCAGCCTTCTTCACAGTCCAACTCTCACATCCATACATGACCACTGGAAAACCATAGCCTTGACTAGATGGACCTTAGTCGGCAAAGTAATGTCTCTGCTTTTGAATATGCTGTCGAGGTTGGTGATAACTTTTCTTTCAAGGCCTAGTCATGCCCAAATACATAATAACCTCATCTCATTGACTGAGTAGAACCCACTTTCTGACAAGTCTTTGTTGAAGTGTAAGGGTTTTTTGAGTCCTTCTGTCTTTAGAAGTCATGGATGCTCTCTGCTGCTATTAGATGCTAAGGCTTATTAGTTGCTGACCTCACCGAGTACTACAGGCATGGCCCCGGGGCTCTGAAAGAATGACTCCAGCCTCCGGAAACAGCCATTCTGTCTTCACTTGCACTGAGTATGTGTACATACAGTCACGTGTGTTTCTGTTCAGACTGTTTGCTACCATCCAGATGTTTTGAGGGCCTTGCATCCTGAGAGCTGACATGTATATCATGCGTATCAAGGAACCAAGACTTAGAAAGAGTAGTAAGAAAACTCCAGTCCAGGTAGCACAGTGCTTAAAATTTCTCCCTAATTATTTTTCCTAATCTTTTGAAAGTGAGGTTATATCACACATTGAGACGTTAAAGGACAATGGCAACATGCCAAGCCCACTCTTCAGTGAAAGACCTTAAAGGATGACAGGGAATAAGGACGCTTTTTAAAGCAGGTCTGCTGTTCCCTTCCTCTTGCTCTTCCTGCCGATGTNCCTAATTATTTTTCCTAATCTTTTGAAAGTGAGGTTATATCACACATTGAGACGTTAAAGGACAATGGCAACATGCCAAGCCCACTCTTCAGTGAAAGACCTTAAAGGATGACAGGGAATAAGGACGCTTTTTAAAGCAGGTCTGCTGTTCCCTTCCTCTTGCTCTTCCTGCCGATGTTTGCAGTAGATGAAGCATTTCCATAGCATTCAGCTCCTACACTTTTTTTAAAATTTTACTTATTTTTAATTGGAGGATAATTGCTTTACAATATTGTGTTGATTCCTACACTGTTGATAAGCAGGACCTGTTCAGAAAACTGTACTTTTCAAATATTTCTGGAATATTTATAAAAATTAATTCCATACTAGACCTTAAGGCAAATCTCAATAAATTTCAAAGTGGTGCTATTGCATTTTCTGACCACATTAAAATTGTTAAGAATCAATGTCACAAAAGATGACTAAAATAAATTCTGTATACTTAGAAATTTTAAAACACACAAATAAATCCACAGATCTAAAAAGAAATCAGGATTGTAATTTTAAAATACTTGATAATTGATAATTAAAACACAACATATCAAAACTTGTGGGATGCAGCTAAAACAGAACCTAAAGGAAAAATTTTAAACTTTTAAATGTCTGTTTTAGGAAAAACAGAAAGTTGGAAACAGAAGTAAGCACTGAACTCTTATTTTAAAAGAATAAACACAAAGAAGGAAAGATAAAGATAAGCACAGAACTTACTAAAGCAGCANTTGTGGGATGCAGCTAAAACAGAACCTAAAGGAAAAATTTTAAACTTTTAAATGTCTGTTTTAGGAAAAACAGAAAGTTGGAAACAGAAGTAAGCACTGAACTCTTATTTTAAAAGAATAAACACAAAGAAGGAAAGATAAAGATAAGCACAGAACTTACTAAAGCAGCAGAGTCTTATGCTGCAGAAGATCAGCAGAGGCAGTTGCTCATTTGAAAAGACTGATAGAATAGAAATATTTGGCAACAAGAGAATAATAAATAATATTTTTAAAGAAAATGAGTTACAACTGTAGATATGACAGAGATTAAAGACCTATGAAAAAATCANGCTATTAGATGCTAAGGCTTATTAGTTGCTGACCTCACCGAGTACTACAGGCATGGCCCCTGGGCTCTGAAAGAATGACTCCAGCCTCCGGAAACAGCCATTCTGTCTTCACTTGCACTGAGTATGTGTACATACAGTCACGTGTGTTTCTGTTCAGACTGTTTGCTACCATCCAGATGTTTTGAGGGCCTTGCATCCTGAGAGCTGACATGTATATCATGCGTATCAAGGAACCAAGACTTAGAAAGAGTAGTAAGAAAACTCCAGTCCAGGTAGCACGGTGCTTAAAATTTCTCCCTAATTATTTTTCCTAATCTTTTGAAAGTGAGGTTATATCACACATTGAGACGTTAAAGGACAATGGCAACATGCCAAGCCCACTCTTCAGTGAAAGACCTTAAAGGATGACAGGGAATAAGGACGCTTTTTAAAGCAGGTCTGCTGTTCCCTTCCTCTTGCTCTTCCTGCCGATGTGCAGTAGATGAAGCATTTCCATAGCATTCAGCTCCTACACTCTTTTAAAAAATTTATTTATTTTTAATTGGAGGATAATTGCTTTACAATATTGTGTTGATTCCTACACTGTTGATTAGCAGGACCTGTTCAGAAAACTGTACTTTTCAAATCTTTCTGGAATATTTATAAAAATTAATTCCATACTAGACCTTAAGGCAAATCTCAATAAATTTCAAAGTGGTGCTATTGCATTTTCTGACCACATTAAAATTGTTAAGAATCAATGTCACAAAAGATGACTAAAATAAATTCTGTATACTTAGAAATTTTAAAACACACAAATCCACAGATCTAAAAAGAAATCAGGATTGTAATTTTAAAATACTTGATAATTGATAATTAAAACACAACATATCAAAACTTGTGGGATGCAGCTAAAGCAGAACCTAAAGGAAAATTTTTAAACTTTTAAATGTCTGTTTTAGGAAAAACAGAAAANTGTATACTTAGAAATTTTAAAACACACAAATCCACAGATCTAAAAAGAAATCAGGATTGTAATTTTAAAATACTTGATAATTGATAATTAAAACACAACATATCAAAACTTGTGGGATGCAGCTAAAGCAGAACCTAAAGGAAAATTTTTAAACTTTTAAATGTCTGTTTTAGGAAAAACAGAAAATTGGAAACAGAGTAAGCATTGAATTCTTATTTTAAAAGAATAAACACAAAGAAGGAAAGATAAGTAAAGATAAGCACAGAACTTACTAAAGTAGCAGAGTCTTATGCTGCAGAAGATCAGCAAAGGCAGTTGCTCATTTGAAAAGACTGATAGAATAGAAATATTTGGCAACAAGAGAATAATAATATTTTTAAAGAAAATGAGTTACAACTGTAGATATGACAGAGATTAAAGACCTATGAAAAAATCAGGACTAGCTTTACAGCAAGTTTTTAAACTCAGGTGATATGTAAAGATCCCTAAAAAGGAAAAAATGTGTTAAAATTAAATCAGGGAAAAATNAATAATATTTTTAAAGAAAATGAGTTACAACTGTAGATATGACAGAGATTAAAGACCTATGAAAAAATCAGGACTAGCTTTACAGCAAGTTTTTAAACTCAGGTGATATGTAAAGATCCCTAAAAAGGAAAAAATGTGTTAAAATTAAATCAGGGAAAAATCAAAAGGCTGGATGATCTCATTTTAAAAACTGGAGGTAGTAGCTTAAAACCTCATAGCAAAGCAACAGATCAAAATGGATTTACAGAAAAGTTCTACCAAATATTCAGTGAAAATTAAGCCAATCTTTTACAGAATTGTGCAGCTAATAGAAGAGGGACAAAAGCTTTCCAACGAACTCATAAGGCTGGTATAAATAGTACACTTGATACCAAAACAGGACAAAGGCAGAAAAAAAGAGAAGGGTGGAGGAATTACAGTTCAGGCTCACTTATGAACTTAGATTAAAAATTAAATTTAAATTTAAAGTTAATCTAGTATTTTATAAACCACCCTATTGGATTTATTCCAGGAATTCAAGGTTGGTTCAATATTATAAAAATCTATTAATATAATGTAATCCCATGAACAGGTTAAGTCAGAATAATACAATGTTTTTACAGCTACTGAATATCCATTCATAATATAAAACTAAGTAAAAAATGAAGATTGTAACAACTTGAAATAAAAGAAAACCTTCATATCTTGTTATAAGATTATCCTCAATGAACTCAGTGGCAAAACAAGTGATTTTTTTTTTAACCTTCCCAATGTAATCCTTACATAATCCTTCTTAATCCTGATATAATCACTTGGACTAGAATGTAACTGCTTTATGTCACTTGCCTGTATCATGATTTACATTTTCAAATTGTCCTTTGGAAGCAAAAATCATTGCTACGCAAAGTCTATTGGCAGACCCTAAAAATGTGGCTTCTTTTTTGTTTCCTTTTGAAAAAAATTAAAGTCATCAACAGTCATCTTGGTGTTGATTTTCCTATTTCTAGAATGCTTGTTGACTTGCTATATATCACACATGCTGATCGTCCTTGTTAGACGATGGTCTTTCTGCTGACTTCGGCAAAACCTGTGGTTGAAATTTTCAGTAAAAGGACATACGTAGACTTCTCACCTGCATTGTTCAATTGCATGCAGTCTCTGATCTCTAGTTGAGGGGTTGCTGAGGCTGGAGGAAGACATCATCACAGGGTAGATTGATGTTGATGCCAAGTGTGAAATTACAGCTTTAATTTCTCTTAATTTTTATACCTTGGGAGCCTTTTTTTTTGCTGTTATCATTCACGGCCATGCTGGCACCATTTATTGTAAAGGGTCTGAGAGATTCAGCTCACTTCTTTAATGCTTCCTATGTTTAATGTTTCAGAAGCATAGAAAATTGGTTTAAAATGGTAATTTTCTGTCTGCGTCCTTGAGATCTATGCAAAATGGGTGGTACTGTATTTCATTTTACCCGATAGATCTCAGCCCCAGATATTGAGAACATGTGGCACATTTCACAGTGGCAGTCTCCGCTGAGCTTTTCTGTTGCAGCTGCTGCTACTCTTGCTGGGGTTTTGTT
Source organism: Oreotragus oreotragus (assembly GCA_006410675.1). Lineage (NCBI taxonomy): Eukaryota > Metazoa > Chordata > Mammalia > Artiodactyla > Bovidae > Oreotragus > Oreotragus oreotragus. Next base: position 115,479 of record SJYX01013122.1, read on the forward strand.
TTTTTTTTTTTTTTTCCCCTCTATGATAGTCTATAGTTCAGAGAGTAGCAAGCCTCAGGTAGTCCAGAGGCTAAGCTGCCTCTGAGGATGCCTGCAGGTGGTTAAAGCACCTCAGGGAAACTGCTCCTTTTGAAATATACATATATATATATTTTTTTTCTAATTTATTCACTTTTAATTGAAGGATAATTGTTTTTACAATATTGCATTGGTTTCTGCCATTCATCACCATGAATCAATCATAGTTGTACATATGTCCCCTCCCGCCCACCTCCTTGCCCATCCCATTCGTCTAGGTTATTACAGAGCCCCAATTTCAGTTCCCTGAGTCATACAGCAGGTTCCCGTTGACTGCTTTATGCATGGCAGTGTATATGCTTCCGTGCTACTCTCTCCATTCACCCCCCCGCTTCCTCCCCACCCCACCACGTTCATGAGTGTCTTGTCTCTGTCTGCATCTCCATTGCTGCTCTGCAAATAGGTCCATCAGCACCGTCTTTCTAGATTCCACATATATACATTAATACACGGTATTTGTTTTTCTCTTTCTGATTTCACTCTGTAAAATAGACTCTAGATTCATCCGCCTCATTAGAACTGACTCAACTATGTTCCTTTTTATGTCTGAGTAATATTCCATTACTAAGGAGACAATGGAAAATGGAATATTCCTAAGTAATACTCCATTCCAAAGGAGGAAAGGAAAGATATACCCATCTGAATGCAGAGTTCCAAAGAATAGCAAGGAGAGATAAGAAAGCCTTCCTCAGTGATAAGTGCAAAGAAATAGAGGGGAAAAAAAACAGAATGGGAAAGACTAGAGATCTCTTCAAGAAAATTAGAGATGTCAAGGGAACATTTCATGCAAAGATGGGCTCGATAAAGGACAGAAGCGGTATGGACCTAACAGAAGCAGAAGATATTCAGCAGTGGTGGGAACCATACTCAGAAGATCCATACAAAAAAGATCTTCATGACCCAGATGAATCACAATGGTGTGA
>SJYX01013122.1:119619-172313 GCA_006410675.1 Oreotragus oreotragus
GATAAGAATAAATAAATCCCAGCAAATTGGATTATCATTTGCAGCAGAATTGCCAGCAGAGGCAACAGAGAGAGCATCACCAATCTGGATTCCTACTCTGGCAAAGCAGTTGACACCTTCTCCTGGGAATTGCATGAATGATGTTAATTCATGTTGGCTGGCCTTGTGTTTTGAAAATTGGCTGAAGGAGGACAACTGGCCTGGCTAGGATGGGCCTGAACAGCAGACCTTGTCTCTGAATATTAATCCCCAAGAGTGCCCACTCATGGAAGTTAAAAGTCACTTGACCGTAGTCTCTCCATTTTTGCAAAGAGGATAGTGACAGTGCTTTCTTTTAACTTGGTACCCGTTGCCATTCAAGGAGCCTCCCATACTTAATGGATATTCTTTAGTCTCATAATATCCCTCTCGCGAGTACTATCATCTTTGTATAACATGTGAGGAAAGTGAAAGACAGGAGGTTAAAATGACCCTCCAAATTACACTATTGAAAAATCATCTGAAGAAGCGAAAACAGATTTTAGAGTCTTCCAAACCCTTTTTGTTATCTTCATGAGTCCAGTAAGCAGGACATTAATTGATGTGTGTTGCTTTGCAAATGATACATCATTCCTCATGAGACAGTTGTTAGGGAAAGAGGAGACCAGAGCAGTAACGTGGCTTGCTCAAGGTCACACAGCACGTCAACAACAGAGCTAACCATATTAACCTTGAAATGGTTATCTGGGGCTTTTTTTTTTTTTTTTTTTTGGCCTTTTCGCCAAACCTTGGCTGCACTTCTTTCCATAATGTTGCCTTATCAGGGTATCATGTATCATGGTAAGTAACTCTACTGGATTGTACAAATGCCAGAAAGTATCTTGTCTTTCACACAAGGCCCTCCCAAGAGGATATCCAAGTAATGGAAATGGTCTCTAAAACCCTGTCTGATGGGTTTTTTTTTTTTTTTTTTTTTGGCCTTTTCGCCAAACCTTGGCTGCACTTCTTTCCATAATGTTGCCTTATCAGGGTATCATGTATCATGGTAAGTAACTCTACTGGATTGTACAAATGCCAGAAAGTATCTTGTCTTTCACACAAGGCCCTCCCAAGAGGATATCCAAGTAATGGAAATGGTCTCTAAAACCCTGTCTGATGACACAGTCCTCCACTCCAAGGTCATGATCTCCTCTCCTGCCCAGACAGTGGGCTGCCTGCCAGCAGTGTGCCTGGTGTAACTTGACAGTCAGGGAGGATCCGATTTTAAACATCCTCCTCCTCTATGTGCAGGCTTATTTTCAGTAATAATCAGCTTATTTTCAGTAATAATCATGAAATGAAACAAGTAATAATAATGGCCAAGAAAGAAATACAATGAAATTTTTCTGATATTGAATTTCACATATATTATACCTATAGAATTTTAATAAAATAATATAATGAAAAGGGAGAAAAATAACAACTATCTATTAAATCTCTTTTTTAGCTTACTTAGCAGTTTGAACTTTGATAGTTAATATATTACAGTATGTCTCTATAAAGAAAGCTGAGTGCTGAAGAATTGATACTTTTGAACTGTGGTGTTGGAGAAGACCTTGGACTGCAGGGGGATCCAACCAGTCCATCCTAAAGGAAATCAGTCCTGAATATTCATTGCAAGGACTGATGCTGAAGCTGAAACTCCAATACTTTGGCCACCTGATGGGAAGAGCTGACTTATTGGAAAAGACCCCTATGCTGGGAAAGATTGAGGGCAGGAGAAGAAGGGGGCAACAGAGNGCGCCCAGGCTTCTCACCGCGGTGGCTTCACTTGTCGTGGAGCACAGGCCGGTCCAGGGCGTGTGGGCTCAGTAGTCGTGGGGCACGGGCTTGCTTGCCCTGTGCATATGGGATCTTCCCAGAGCAGGGATCGAACCCGCGTCCCCTGCACTGACAGGCAAAATCCCTAAACTCTGGACCACCAGGGAAGTCCCAGAATCACTCAATTTTTTTCTCTTCCCCTGGAAGCCTTCCTCAGCTTTCTGTGGGCCTCAGGCCATGTGGTGCTGGGTGCCCTGTCCATACCGGAGCTGGACAAATGTAACTCCAGACCCAGATGCAGGTCATGGGGAGTTCAGACACTTACTGCAGCACGTGGGAGCTTTTTTACAGCACGTGGGAGCCGATTAACACACGTTAAAATGGCGTATCAATCCTGCTGAATCCACTGCCTCTAATTCTTTCACAAGGATGCTGCTACTTGGTAAAGTCAAGTGCAGGCACCAGCGTCCACCCCCCGGGAGCTCCTCCTCTCTCCCTCTCAACGTGGCAGGGCCACTGGATGGACAGCGAGGCTGCCTTTGACCCAAAGGTAACAGCTACAAGGTACTGGGTCAGTGGTTCCAGCTGGCAGGGGTTTGGCTTCAGCAGCTGCCAGATGGGCAGAGCTGAGCAGTAATTCTTCCAGGGCTCCTGGGAAAGACGAAGTCTTTCTCAGAGAGCTGAGGTCAAGAAACTTGTAGCTGATAGTAGGAAAAGAGCTCAAATACATGGCGTAAGAGAACAGATGGCTAGAGACGCTTCCCTGCCTTCCGAGGGCCAGGTCTTATGAGCACCAATACATTAGACTATTTTCTTCTTTGCTCCCAATATCTACGCAGCTGGGCCTCTGTTAACCACACCCCACGTCCCCACTGTTTGCCAGGAAAAACTGTTCAAATGAGTGGATGGAACATTTGCCATGGTTCTCTGGCTTCTGTGGCTAAAAAGCTTCTGGTCTAGATGGAATGTGAGGTTGAGACGGCAGCTGTCACCTCTCTTTGTTCTAAGGATGTGGATCGAAACTGTCCAGCTTAAAGAGCTGAATTTTGCTATGAGGTGGCAGGCTGCATACTTAGATCAGAGAAGCCGCTTGCAAATGGCTGTCTGCTTAGGAAGCATGACTGGATTTACCCAAATCTTATTACTGACCGTGGCTTCCCCGGTGGCTCAGACAGTAAAGCATCTGCCTGCAATAGGAGACCCGGGTTTGATCCCTGGACTGGGAAGATTCCCCTGGAGAAGGAAATGGCAACCCACTCCAGACTCTTGCCTGGAAAATCCCAGGGATGGAGGAGCCTGGTGGGCTACAGTCCATGGGGTCGCAAAGGAGTTGGACACGAGTGAGCAACTGTAACAACAACAAAACTATTTTGTAGCATAAATGCTACTTGTCAGAGTGCTACATTGTAGAGTCAGCTCATGAGTCAAGGACGTGTATACATTCAGAACAACCCCTGAAAATTCCGTACAGTTCTCATCAAATATAATACATGAGAGAGCCAACCCAAGCTAGGGGATGCTGACTCCTCGAATACAATCCATGCTCTACACTGCTTTTCTGTGCAAGATACCCCAAGGTTAAAGGAGACGGTGCTTGTTGAAAGCCCATCACAGGTCCTGGAGCATAATAAGGCTGTACTGTGAATTGATATTGCAATTGGATTCCCAGGAGTGCTCTGTGAGTCAGAGCGGGACATTACTTTTTATAAATATTTATATTTATTTATTTGGCTGCCCTGGGTCTTCACTGCAGCATGTGGGAACTAGCTCCCTGATCAGGGATGGAACCTGGGCCCCCTGCATTGGGAGGGTGAAGTCTTAGCCACTGAATCACCAGAGAGGTCCCCAGAACAGGACATTATAATGGAGATGTCCTGGATGGACACGTGACAAGTGAGGGGAGGATGAAGGATCAGACAGACAAGCTGAGTTGCAGTGAAGCTCCAGCCAAGTCTTAACCAAGTCCCAGGGGATGTCCTGGATTTGGGACAGTTGAGGGCTGTCCCCACGGAGCTCTGCCAGGTGAGGGCAGCATTCCTGAAGGGAGCGACTGTGGGTCACATTCCCACCTCCACTAGTCCCAGTGATGCCCATAGTATCAGAGCTTCCCAGGTGGAGCTAGTGGTAAAGAACCTGCCTGCCAATGCAGGAGATGTAGGTTCGATCCCTGGGTCAGGGAGATCAGATCCCCTGAAGAAGGTAATGGCCAATCTGCTCCAGTATTATTGCCTGAAAACTTCCATGGACAGAAACCTGGTGGGCTATGTATGGTCTGTAGGGTCACAAAGAGTCAGACACAACTGAAGTGACTTAGCACAGTAAGGGTTATTTTGATCGTTGCTGTTGTTGGTTGGCCTTCTTGTGAAATTTTGCCTAAAACAAATTCTGTCGTTGAAAGTTTGTGATTTCACCCAGAGAACTGGTTTTATAGGAGATGGAACATTGAGTCCTGGAGAGCCAGCCACCTCTTGGAGTCCCAGGGTAGCCAGGTCAAGGCCAGGGTCATTGCCCAGGTCCCTTACGTTCTGTCCTGCACTCACTCCTTCCCTGGTTCTTCTCTCACTGGATCACAAGGGAACCAAACCTGTGACCTGGTCTCCACCATTAATGAGAGAAGTCATCCCAGACTCATATATTTCTTTCACCGGAGTCTCAGTACCTTTCTGAATCCAATCTTCACCTTGGGGGACATTTAGGGATTAGAGATGCCTTTGGAAGAAATAGGATCTAATCAGTGACTCTGGGGTGTATAAATAAAGGATTCAAGAGATTTATAGGCATGAAAGCCTTTGGAGAGAATTTTCACAGTTATAAATTAGGTTTGGCATAAATGATGGTACAGTATGCATTTCTCCAAAAACTAGCATGAAAGAGGAGATGTTATGGTGTTGTTAGTATTGTTACTATCATGTATGATTTGAGGTCAATTATCTGTACTACTGTTGTGATTGTGTAAGATTTGAGGCAAGTATTGTGTATATGGTCTTTCCCAGCGGCTCAGTGGTAAAGGATCTGCCTGCAATGAAGGAGACGCAGTTTTAATCCCTGGGTGGGGAAGAATCCCTGGAGGAGGGCATGGCAATCTACACCAGTATTATTGCCTGGAGAATCCCCATGGACAGAGGAGCCTGGCGGGCTGCAGTCCGTGGGGTCACAAAGAGTCAGACACGACTGAGTGACTTAGCCTGCACATATGCACATTATGTATATATTTGCCTCAGACAGAAGGTATTTTAATATATAAAGTATAGATATGCAACATTGGATAATCATCAGTACAAAAATAAAAAATAAGCACTGAGCACTCAGGAGTCTGTGGGAGGGTCAATGTAGCCAGAATCCTATTCTTCAAGTAGCTACTGCCCTTGAACACAAAGGGCTTCCTTTGTGGCTCAGCTGGTAAAGAATCCACCTGCAATGTGGTAGACGTGGGTTTGATCCCTGGATTGGGAAGATCCCCAGGAGAAAGGAAAGGCTACCCACTCCAGTATTCTGGCCTGGAGAATTCCATGGACTGTGTAGTCCATNCTTCAAGTAGCTACTGCCCTTGAACACAAAGGGCTTCCTTTGTGGCTCAGCTGGTAAAGAATCCACCTGCAATGTGGTAGACGTGGGTTTGATCCCTGGATTGGGAAGATCCCCAGGAGAAAGGAAAGGCTACCCACTCCAGTATTCTGGCCTGGAGAATTCCATGGACTGTGTAGTCCATGAGGTCACAAAGAGTCAGACACAACTGAGCAACTTTCACTCACTCACTCGAACACAAAACTTAGCTCGCAAGCTTTGGGCAGCCAAGTAAGTCTCAGAGATCAGCAGCCTGCATGACACTTCCTCTTTAAGCAGGAGATCAGGGGTTCAGAGAGAGAGGAACCAAGCTTAGAGGAGTCCCCACCTGTGCAAGATGCATCTGGCGACCTGGGAAGCCAGCCCTAAATTTCATTTGACACTTGGGAGTGTGTGTATGTGTCTTTGTGTTGGTGTACATGTGTGTGCATAGTTGAATCATCATGTTTATCACTGTGAAAATTTGCAGTGGCTTAAAATGTCTCAGCAGATCATATGTCCTGTGCAGGACCTATCTGTAGGTGCCCCAGAAATATTCAACCAGCATTAACCCTGTCAGAGAAAATACTTTTCTGTTACCAACTTCTAGGCAGATGACAAGTGCAATTGTCCGGTTGTCATTCTGGCCTCGGGCGTCTGAGCAGGTCGTATTAATGAGGGCCAGGCTGCCTCAGGCATTGCAAAGGGCTACTTCTGGATCATTTAGCCATCTGATTGCCCTGCCCCCCAGTCACAGCCCCCCACTGCAGAGGTATAGAGCACCCAGGGAAAGTCCAGGGAGGTTGAGATGGTGATGACCCTATGAAGTGCATTTTCCTTTGTAACAGGACTTTAGAACCACACACCCTGACCCCCTTACACGGTTCCACCATGACCTCCTGGGAGCCCCAGGGGTCTGACCACAAGGCAGACACCAGCATGGGCAAGTAACACGTTCTCTGAACTTGTCTGCATTCACCATCACTCACTGACACAATCGAATCGGGTCTTTCCTCTTCTCCTTTGGTAAGACAAGAACATGATTGTACCTCTGATGGATCATCCTCAAAGACAGAAGACAGACGCTTCTGTTACCGGTTAATACACCGGTATGACTGTTTGAAAAAGGCCGGGATGGTATGCAAAACTACCCTTTAAAAAAATCTCCAGTCTTATATAAAGCAGTTCTAGGTTTTTGCTTTAATAGCCTTGTCCTCCAAATAAATAAAGGTTAATGAGGTTTTGCAAAGTACCTTGTGAAACAGGTACTAATATCAATCTGTTTGTAAATAAGGAAACTGAGGCTTAGAGAGTAGTCTTAACCAGTGGAAGGGTGAGCCTGGCTCAGTGCAGGACAAAACTCTTATCCATCACACGCCACTTTCTTTCACTAAGATATTAAGATATTAGAGAAAAACAGAGAAGATTGATTTCGGTTCTGCGACTCCAGGGTTCTTTTTGGTTCACTTTGCAGTCTTCACACCTACAGATTATTCTAATTAAAATTTGAGCTAAAAAATTGAAGTTGGCTTCCTAGGGTTGAGTTGTCTATTCCTAGCTGACATGAAAGCAGTTCAAAGACCCCACATCATACCTTCACTTCATACTGCATATTCACGCCCATGATGTCAAATATCTTAGCATCTTTGATAAAGCTCAAACCCTTAGTAATCAAGGGCTCCACAATCTGGTCCCAGGTAACCTGCTCCAACGTTTTGCATCTCCAGGCTCTTGGGTACCACAGACCAGGGAGACTGAAGACCACTCAGTCATGCACTGCAAGGGGCTCTGGTCAGGTCACGTTTGGTTATTCCCTTTGCTTGGAAAATTTGTTTCCCTTTCCTTATGTGGAAAATTTCAGTTTGTCCATCTTTGAAAAAGTAACCCAAGTGTTACCCCAATCTCCCAGGCAGAATAAGCCAGTTCTCTTTGATGTTTGAATGCGCTTAATTATAACTCTGTGTGAGGGTTATAACTCTGTGTGAGGGTTCTCTGCAGAAACAGAATCAATAGGAGAAACCTGTATGTCTCTATGTACCTGTCTGTCTGTCATCTATCTAGAGATACTTATTTTAAGGAACTCACCCATGCACTTGCGAGGGATGTCGGGTTTGAATCTGTATGGCAGGTCAGCAGACTGGAGATCTAGGGAACAGTGGATACTGCAGCTGAGGTCTGAACTCACCCATGCACTTGCGAGGGATGTCGGGTTTGAATCTGTATGGCAGGTCAGCAGACTGGAGATCTAGGGAACAGTGGTTACTGCAGCTGAGCTAAGAACTCGCCCATGCACTTGTGAGGGATGTCGGGTTTGAATCTGTATGGCAAGTCAGCAGACTGGAGATCTAGGGAACAGTGGATACTGCAGCTGAGGTCTGAAGGCAGGATTCCTTCTTCCTTGGAGTGGGGGCAGGGACCTTGGTCTTGTTTGGACTCCATCTTCTCTCACAAGGGCTTGCTAAGTGTGTGTGCGTGCTCAGTCGTGTCTGACTCTTTGTGACCCCGTGGACTGGAGCCTGCGAGGCTCCTCTGTCCATGGAATTTTCCGGGCAAGAATACTGGAGAAGGTTGCCATTCCCTACTCCAGGGGATCTTCCTGACCCAGGGGTTGAACCCAGGTCTCTTGTGTCTCCTGCATTAGCAGGCAGATTCTTTATCACTGCACCACCCGGGAAGCTGCTTGCTAGGTGGCTCAGTGGTAAGGAATCCGCCTGCCAATGCAGGGGACGCAAGAAACATGGTCTTGCTTCCTGGGTTGGGAAGGTCCCTTAGAGAAGGAAAAGGCGACCCACTCCCGTATTCTTGCCTGGGAAATCCCATGGACAGAGGTGACTGGTGGATTACCGTCCATGGGGTCGTAAAGAGTTGGACATGCCTGAACGAGTGAGCACGCACACTTTCTCATAAAGCCTTCAACCTGTAGGCTGAAACCTACCCGGAGTACAGGAAGAGAATCTGCTCTTTTCAAAATCGACTGGTTGTAAATTTAATCTCATCCAAAAAATACTTTCACAGAAATATCTGGACTAGCACTGAACCCAAAACTGGGTACCATGACCTAGACAAGTTAACATAAAATTAACTATCACAGGCTCTTACCATATTTGTCTGCAATTATTTGTATCTGCCAGCTCCTCTAGAATATGAGCTGCTTAGAGGAAGCAAGCCTAAGTTTTAGTCTCATTGGGAGAATCTAAAATTCCGTGCACACAATAATCACTTCAGTGGTGTCCAACTGTGGGTAACCCTATGGGCTATAAACCCTCCCAACCCAGGGATCGAACCCAGGTCTCCTGAATTGTAGCCACATTCGTTACCGACGGAATCACCTGGGAAGCCCAACCTTCTGGGTTGTTTGCTTGTCAATCACTCTGACGGTCCCTGGAGCGAGGGGTACAGGCGGCAGCCCCGTCAGCGTCCACTAGGTGGCAGTGGAACCCCATCTCTGACGGGCTCTGCGCTTCCTGCTCACTCAGCCTCCACAATCTGGAGAGAAAACTTCCAACCCAGCAGCAGAGCCCTGCTGGGAATTTCAGGTTAACTGACTAAGTCGCTTTAATTTTCTTGGGAAAATAGTTGCAGTCACACATTAGATAAGAGGCTCCTGAGGCACCGAGGCCTGCGGTGTGAGCACCAGTTTTTTTCCAACTCCCAGATATAGAGATGCGTCCCTCTCCGCAGTCATGCTAATACGCCCCACCCCCAGCAAACAGCAGGATCAAAGCTCGCTCCCGNTTTTTCCCTTTCCTTGCAACCAGGGAGATGCCAGTGTTAAGGACCAGCCCCAGGGAACCTGGAAACATTCCCGCTCCAAACCCTTGCCCTCTGGGTTGCACGCTTCCCCTCCAAAGAATCTACAAGCCTCTCCTTCCCTTCACCCACTTCCTGAGGTCTTACTCTGATGTATGCATGCTGTGTGTGTCCTGGGTCAGATGCATACATTCAGAGAAGCGGACCTCCATCATAGCACACTGCCCTGGGTAGGTGGCAAGATGCCCATGTTTCACAGGACCCCCCCCCAACAAGGATCCACACCCCCGAAAACACTTCTGCCTTCTCCCCAGTCTCCCAGAGCTGTCCCAGAGCACCCCTAGACATGACCCCAGGGTTCCTGGTCTCGACCTCTCAGAGGACCAGCCCGGTCAGACCTGCCCTTGGGCTGTTTGGCTCCGGCCGACATCAGGATTTGTGACAGCGGGGTCAGGGAACAGCACCAGACTCCAAGCATCTCTCGGTTGTAAATGAAACCTGATCCCATCACGAGCAAGAGATTGCCTTTCTGCCTAGCAATGAGAATGGCATTTAAAATTCAATATCAGAAAAGATATTGACGAGATTAAGGGCCTGAAGGAACTGATTTATGAGGAAAGACCCAAGGAATTAAATATGTATAGCCTGGTGTAATAGGATATTAGGCTCGGAGCACAATTTCATTTCTGTGATCCGGTAGTCCTGTTATCAGTCATCTGAATGGTGGGGCTCTCTCCGAGAGATGTTTCTCCCCCAGGGGTCACCTAGCTAGAGGTGGAAAGGGAGGTGCCCCGGTGGACCCTTGGGTCTTAAGGTAAATTGAAGTGCACTTTCATCCGCAGGGAGAAGCAGATGACACTTTTTAAATTTATTTATTTATTTATTTATTTTTGACTGTTCTGGGTCTTTGCGGCTGCCCAGGCTTTCTCTGGCTGCAGCTAGCAGGGACTGCTCTTTTTTGTGGTGTGCAGGCTTCTCACTGCAGAGGCTTCTCTTGTTGTGGAGCCCAGGCTCTCAGGTACGCGGGTCACTAGTTGTGGTGCCCGGGCTTTGCTGCTCTATGGCAAGTGTGATCTTCCCAGACCAGGGACTGAACCCATGTCCCCGACCTTGGCAGGCAGATTCTCACCCACCATACCACCAGGGAAGTCTAAAGCCAGTGACAGTTTAAGCTAGAATAAATTTTGAGTAGTCTTAGCATCTCATGTGACCCCCAAAATTCAAGCTAGTTCAATTCCATCTTTCCTTTTTTTTTTTTTTCCTTCTCCCAAGGAGAAAAGTGAATGTTGTAGGTGCCAGGTGGTAACTGACTATCCTTCCCCCGAGCAGGGTTTCTCTCCTTTGTCAGGAATACTGTTAGCTCTGTCTGCCTTCAGGCAGAGCCTTGTGTGTGTGACTGGTGGTCACTGTCAGTGTGTATCTACCTCGTGGCATAAGTTCATGTGACTTGCCACCACTGTAAATTTAGAAAGTGCTCCACCACCACCACGAAAGGAACAAAATCAGTGTTCCATTTAGGGATCCTCTCGGTTTCACGCCAACCACCACCTCCATGCCCCAGCAGCTCACCACTCCTGCCAAAGATTCCTGAGGTATCACAGTTCTGTGAGCATCCGCTTATCATTCAACTCATTGGAAAAGACCCCAATGCTGGGAAAGATTGAAGGCGAGAGGAGAAGGGGCGACAGAGGATGAGATGGTTGGATGGCATCATCGACTCAATGGACGTGAGTTTGAGCAAACTCGCAAAGTGTCAGACATGACTGAGTGACTCAGCAAACAACAGCTCATCATCTGACATTGCTGGTGTACTTCCTACTGTGAATTTGCACCATAGTCCATGATTTTCATGGGATCGAACTTTATACTAATCTTTTAGTTGTATAGACTTCACTTTAGTGACAAAAGTATAAAACGTAAGCAAAAAAGACAAGGGGAGAGTTAAACAGTTTTTAAAGGAAAGTGAAATTCACCATCTGCTCACAAAGGGTACGTAAAAGGCATGTCCCATGAGGTACAAAAACAGCCTCACTCCGTAAGTGGAAAATGGTGAATGCCTAGGTGGAAGTCCTTGCTAGGAGGGTTTCAAACCTGGTGTGTCCTCATTTCCCTCTCATATTGAGGGTTTGATGTGGTTGCCAGGGTAGAAAGTGCAGTTTGAAGCAGGGAAATTGAGTTGGGCAAGCGGTAGGTCTTTGCGAGACTCCATGGCTTCAGGTCCATGACTTAACCTCTGGGCACCCATGATTCGCCCATCTATAAAAATGGAAATGTGACCTCACTTATTCTGGGGCTCCAAATAACATTTGTAATGCACTTTGAATTTGTCAGAGAGAAAGACCCATTACACGCCGAAGTCTACATCCCCAAAGAGCATTACAAATGATCCTATTAAATCAGTGGCCTGGAAACATCAAGACGTGTCAGGTACTGCATTTATTTACCTGTTATTGTCCGCCCAAGTGTTTGCACTTGATTGGCATATGGATAATTGTCTAATTGGAACAGAGTCAGTTGTAACCACCAAAAAATGTAATAGTGCATCTGTTTAATGCCATACTCTCCAGTGTTAAATTAAAATTATGCTGCAGTCAGCCAGTCCAACCGAAAGGCTCTTCTGATTAAGTTCTTGCTGCCTGTGAACTTCTGTAATTGAGGCACTTTGGTACTTAAAAATTCAAACCGGAAAGAACATTATACAGTTTCATAAATTTCAAGAGAAAAAAGACCCAGAAAGCCTGACTTAAATTATCTAGTTGCAGACTATCTCATTGTTTTTATAGGGCATCTAGTCAAATAAGGAATAGCAGTTCTGAATTACCACTGTTTTGAATACATAGATACTACATTCATGAATTGATGGTTTGTAAACAAAAGAAACAGTTTGAAAGAATGCAGACAGTAGTCTAGGGGTGTGTTGATTTTGTTTTACCTAGTGGCGGTTTTGGTTTATTTGTTTGCTTTTCAGTGGGACATGGGGAGGAAATTACCTAAGTATAAATTCACTCATTGGGCTTCTTTAGACTTTCAAGAAATATTCCCCTATAGCTTAAGGACAGTATCTATTACTTCCAGAGTAATGAATCAGAATGCCTTTAGTGGAACTGCTGTTTTCCTCTGAAGCTTTCATATATCCATATGTCTGGAACAGTAAGTTACCCAGTGATAGACCAAATAGTTTTTGTTACTGAACTTGTTTTAGTTTGGTGTGTGTGTGTGTGTGGTTTTTTCTTTGTTTTGTTTTTTGCTAGATTATGGCTTAATCTCATAGAATTGGGGGAACCAGAGCAAATATTCATTTACCTCTTCACTCATTCATTCATTCATTCATTCAGCACCTACTATATGTTGGAGGTAACCCAGTTATGGCCTCTACCCTTGGTGGATGTAGTCTAGCTGGGGAGATTCCTATGAACTGTAATATGTCATATGAAAGTGCTTTGGGAAGAGGAAAGAAAACTAACTTTGCTTGGATGATTGGAGGGGGTCTTTATTGGAGAAGAACCCAAAACTACTGCAGACAGTTGTGCAGGCTTTGCCCTGAAGAGGACAGCAGGCCAAATGGGTGAATGGGAATGAGAATAAGACCCTGCTCCACTGCCTACCCATGTGCCTTAGTGAGGGGCCCTGTCTGCCTAGAGGGGGCAGCTCTTTTCCACATTGTAAGTCATCAAATGATTTGATTTTAGCCTAAATGCATTCTTTAAGTTGACTTAAGTGTTCACTGCAACACTGTTTACAATAGTCAGGACATGGAAGCAGCCTCAATGTCCATCACCAGATGAACGGATGAAGATGTACATATATACAAAGGAATACTACTCAGTCATAAAAAGGAACAAAATTGGGTCATTTGTAGTGATGTGGATGAACCTAGAGTCTGTCATACAGAATGAATTAAGTCAGAAGAAAGAAAATATCATATATTACTGCACATATATGGAATCCGCAAAAATGGTACAGTTCAGTCCAGTCATTCAGTTGTGTCCGACTCTATGCTACCCCATTGCCTGCAGCACTCCAGGCTTCCCAGTCCATCACCAACTCCCAGAGCCTACACAAACTCATGTCCATTGAATCAGTGATGCCATCCAACCATCTCATCCTCTGTCATCCCCTTCTCCTCCGGCCTTCAAACTTTCCCAGCATCAGGGTCTTTTCAAATGAGTTAGTTCTTCCCATCAGGTGGTCAAAGTATTGGAGCTTTAGCTTCAGTCTTTCCAATGAATATTCAGGACTGATTTCCTTTAGGATGGACTGATTGGATCTCCTTGCAGTCCAAGGGACTCTCAAGAGTCTTCTCCAACACCACAGTTCAAAAGCATCAATTCTTTGGCGCTCAGCTTTCTTTATAGTCCAACTCTCACATCCTACATGACCACTGGAAAAACCATAGCTTTGACTAGACGGACCTTTGTCAGTAAAGTAACGTCTCTGCTTTTTATGAAGAATGGTACAGATGAACCTCTTTGTGTGGCAGAAATAGAGACGCAGCCATAGAGAACAGATGGGGGAGGGGAGGCTGGGGCAAACTTAGAGACTAGCATTGACGTATACACACTGTTTGCATGTGTCCAATCAGTAAGTCGTGTCCAACTCTTTGAGACCCCATGGACTGCAGCATCCCAGGCTTCCCTGTCCTTTACTGTCTCCCGGAGTTTGCTCAAATTCATGTCCACTGAGTCAGTGATGCTGTCTAACCATCTCATCCTCTGCCACCCTCTTCTCCTTTTGCCCTCAATCTTCCCCAGCATCAGGGTCTTTTCCAGTGAGTCGGCTCTTCAGATCAGGTGGCCAAAGTATTAGGACTTCAGTGAATACTTAGGGTTGATTTCCTTTGGAACTGACTGGTTAGATCTCCTTGCAGTCCAAGGGACTTTCAAGAGTCTTCTCCAGCACCACAATTCAAAAGCATCGATTCTTCAGAACTTTATATCTACCAACTGTCAATATCCATCTTCATGGTCCATCAATTCTTCAGCCTTCTGTACGGTCCAACTGTCGTATCCATACATGACTACTGGAAAAACCATAGCTTTGGCTATATGGATCTTTGTCAGCAAAGTGATGTCTCTGCTTTTTAATATGCTGTCTAGGTTTGCCATAGCTTTCCTTCCAAGGAGCAAGCATCTTTTAATTTCATGGCTGCAGTCACCATCTGCAGTGATTTTGGAGCCCAAGAAAATAAAATATGTCACTGTTTCTATTTTTTCCCCTTTTGTTTGCCATGTACTGATGGGACCAGATGTCATGATCTTAGTTTTTTGAATGTTGAGTTTTAAGCCAGCTTTTTCATTCTCTTCTTTCACCCTCATCAAGAGGCTCTTTAGTTTGTCTTCACTTTCTGCCATTAGAATGGTATCATCTGCATATCTGAGGTTGTTGATATTTTTCCCAGCAGTCCTGATTCCAGCTTGAGATTCAGCCAGTGCAGCATTTTGCATGATATACTCTGCATGTAAGTTAAATAAACAGGGTGACAATATACAGCCTTCTCATACTCCTTTCCCAGTTTTGAAGCAGTCCATTGTTCCATGTCTGGTTCTAACTCTTGCTTCTCGACCCTCATACAGGTTTCTGAGGAGACAGGTAAGGTGGTCTGATACTTTCATCTCTTTAAAAATTTTCCACAGTTGTGATCCACGCAAAGACCTTTGCATAGTCAGTGAAGCAAAAGTAGATGTTTTTCTGAAATTCTCTTGCTTTTTCTATGATCCAACGGATGTTGGCAGTTTGATCCCTGGTTTCTCTGGGTTTCTAAACCCAAGTTCAGTTCAGTTCAGTTCAGTCGCTCAGTCGTGTCCGACTCTTTGTGACCCCATGAATCGCAGCACGCCAGGCCTCCCTGTCCATCACCATCTCCCGGAGTTCACTCAGACTCACGTCCATCGAGTCCGTGATGCCATCCAGCCATCTCATCCTCGGTTATACCTGTGGAAATAAAGCCTAAAATCACAGGGGATCTGAGAAAGTATGAGATGATTTTAAAAGATGAAGAATCTTGATATTATTAGACTGACAGATGTTAGAAAGCTAGGTAATGTAAATGTGGGCACAGTAACTCATCCAGCACTGGTGAGCGGGAGACTGTACAGCCACTTTGTAAAGCCGCTTTGGCAGTGAAATCCTCAAGCACATTCTGTGAACCAGCAGATCCACTGCTGGATACACACCAGGGAAAGTCTCCCACAGGTCCAAAGGGACAAGCACCAGCATCTCCCACTGTAGCCTGACAGGGGGCAAGAAATGGGGGTAATCCGAGTGGGCATCACTGGGAGAGCGGAATAGGTATACCTGGGTGGACATAGACTATTACGCAGCCACCAGCGTCAGTAGTTAGAGATATATGCATATCAACGTGGTTATCTTAAAAGAATAGTGGTTAGTAAAAGACATAGTAAACAAGAAATATGGCACAGACACTTACATGCAGTTGCATACCCACAAGACAACAGTATATATTTTGGAAAAACACATTCAAGTAAAAAAGAAACCATTAACGGTTTCCTGCATATGAGAAGAGAAGGAAATGCAGATGATTCTTTGGAATCACACTTTTTGATTTAAAAATATGTATACTATCATGTAAGAAACGAATCGCCAGTCTATGTTTGATGAAGGATGCAGGATGCTTGGGGCTGGTGCATGGGGATGATCCGGAGGGATGATGTGAGGTGGGAGATGGGAGGGGGGTTCATGTTTGGGAGTTCATGTACACCCGTGGCGGATTCATGTCAATGTATGCCAAATCCAATACAGTACTGTAGAGTAAAGAAAAAAATTTTTTTAATAAATAAATAATTAAATTGGAATTACAATTTAAATTAAAAAGCGTGATTCCACAGAAGAGTGAGATAAGATAGATACTAACCTGGAAAGTGAGGTCCAGAGAAGGGTGGGGAGTGTGTGTGTGTGTGCACGCGCGCGCGCGCGCGTACATGCACACACAGTTATGTTTTGAATGAAGCAGTGTTGTAACGTGTGGGTGAAATGGCAGACTCCAGTAGAGTTCTCGCCTCCCCTCTGATTTATTCACACTGTTGGTAATGACAGCTGAGAGTTGTGTCCAAGTAGTTTTCCTCTTTGTCGTTTCCTCAACCTTAATTAAGTTCATTTGCTTTTTTTTTTTTCTTATTACTAAAGCAGTGTCTGCTCCTTACAGACTTATCAGAAAATTATAAGCCAGACTAACAGAAGGATCCATGAACCTACTCACCTACAGACAGTATCCAGATGCTTTTTTGTTTTGCAAAATTTAGTGAAGCCCTCCTGCAGGGAACGGTATATTATGAGTTCCTTCTGTGTCCAGAGACACTTGTGTAACTTCATTTTTAATGGCTGCCTGGCTTTCCATTGTCCAGGGGCGCCATCCTTAGCGTGGCCAGCCCCCTGCAGCCAGACATCAGTTGTTTCTAAATTGTGTTACTTCGCTTACAGCAGTGAGTGAACAGGAGCTGTTGAAGATAATTCCCTGTCCTCCATTCGGCTCATTTTTAAAGGAGTCTTCAGGATTGGATTCGAAATTGTCTAATGACACAAAAAATCCACTCAGCATCACGGAAGTCAGAGCACCAGATCCCTTCAGAACCATTCTGGGGCTGGTCGTGAATGAGAATAAGGAAACAGGATCATTCCCCACCGTTTGGAAAGAGTCATTTTCGTCACTTGTCCTGGTGCCAAAGTACAATACGGCCCCCTGGTTTCTGCACTATAATCAATTGGTGCACAATTAAACCACATAACGTCTAAAGGGAGCCCGTGTGGGCTGTGTGTATTGCCTCATATGGGCAATGTATGATAGGGGCAGGTGGTGAAATGAGAAGCACTGAGTGTTTTCAAAACTGCAGGGAAATCACTGTTTATGTTTAAATCTATATCCCGCACCAGGTGAGGGGCCAGGACAAGCAAGCCCAGGGGTTAAGACACAGTGTGTTTTTCTGAGCGCTTCCTGTCTTCAACATACCCCCTAAACTAGTGGATTTGAAGATTTGGTTTAATCCTTCCAGTTGGTAGGTTTAAGCCCCAGGAATCCAGTGCCAGTGTTTATTCCAGCCTCGGTAGTTCAGAACTGGCTGGGCAGCTCTGCAGCCAGCTTGTCAAGCCCCAGAAGCAGCAGCCTTGCCGTGGAGATGACTGTGCACTGACATTTCCATGTCATTAGGGCACCACTTGTTTTGTGCCAGAGCAGAAGAAACCCACATTTGTCTTTGCAAACTACCCCTCTGTTGTCAAGAAGCTCTGAATAGACACACTGTTTCCAGGGCCTGTTTGGAAGCTCTTGAATGTGTTCTCCAGCCTGTGTCTATATTAACAGAGAACCGCACCACTTTACAGAAAATTAGTGCTGGGCAGCCCCATCCTCCTGGCAGGCCAGGTGAGCCTCTGCGTGAGTTACAGTTGATGGGGGCAAGGACCGCTCAAGCTTCCAGCAATGCCTTCCGTGCCCTGCTTCCAAATAGCAGTGCAGGCCATAGCTGAGTGTTTTGACAGCTTGTATCAGCAGTTTTCTCGGCTGATATATTGATTGCAGTTTGGACCTGAGTCCTGCTGATCTAATAAAACATCACTGTCATAACAGAGAAAGTAAAAGTCTTGTTTGTGGTCCCAGCCACCTGGCGAAGCGGCTTTCCAGAGCTACTCTAAAGCTAGCTGTAGGGTCCGATGGAAACTGATGTAACCTTGGGCATGGACTAATTATTTTCAGTGTTGTTTTTTTTTTTTAATGTAATCTCTTCAGCTATCAATGTTCTCGTTTCTTACCATGATTCTGCATGTCAGGTTGGTTTATTTCGCTTCCTTGGTTCTTGTCGCAACAAACGTTTAGACNCACAGACACTTACATGCAGTTGCATACCCACAAGACAACAGTATATATTTTGGAAAAACACATTCAAGTAAAAAAGAAACCATTAACGGTTTCCTGCATATGAGAAGAGAAGGAAATGCAGATGATTCCTTGGAATCACACTTTTTGATTTAAAAATATGTATACTATCATGTAAGAAACGAATCGCCAGTCTATGTTCGATGAAGGATGCAGGATGCTTGGGGCTGGTGCATGGGGATGATCCGGATGGATGATGTGAGGTGGGAGATGGGAGGGGGGTTCATGTTTGGGAGTTCATGTACACCCGTGGCGGATTCATGTCAATGTATGCCAAATCCAATACAGTACTGTAGAGTAAAGAAAAAAAATTTTTTTTAATAAATAAATAATTAAATTGGAATTACAATTTAAATTAAAAAGCGTGATTCCACAGAAGAGTGAGATAAGATAGATACTAACCTGGGAAGTGAGGTCCAGAGAAGGGTGGGGAGTGTGTGTGTGTGTGTGTGTGTGTGGGCGCGCGCGCGCGCGTGCGTACATGCACACACAGTCATGTTTTGAATGAAGCAGTGTTGTAACGTGTGGGTGAAATGGCAGACTCCAGTAGAGTTCTCGCCTCCCCTCTGATTTATTCACACTGTTGGTAATGACAACTGAGAGTTGTGTCCAAGTAGTTTTCCTCTTTGTCGTTTCCTCAACCTTAATTAAGTTCATTTGCTTTTTTTTTTTTCTTATTACTAAAGCAGTGTCTGCTCCTTACAGACTTATCAGAAAATTATAAGCCAGACTAACAGAAGGATCCATGAACCTACTCACCTACAGACAGTATCCAGATGCTTTTTTGTTTTGCAAAATTTAGTGAAGCCCTCCTGCAGGGAACGGTATATTATGAGTTCCTTCTGTGTCCAGAGACACTTGTGTAACTTCATTTTTAATGGCTGCCTGGCTTTCCATTGTCCAGGGGCGCCATCTTTAGCGTGGCCAGCCCCCTGCAGCCAGACATCAGTTGTTTCTAAATTGTGTTACTTCGCTTACAGCAGTGAGTGAACAGGAGCTGTTGAAGATAATTCCCTGTCCTCCATTCGGCTCATTTTTAAAGGAGTCTTCAGGATTGGATTCGAAATTGTCTAATGACACAAAAAATCCACTCAGCATCACGGAAGTCAGAGCACCAGATCCCTTCAGAACCATTCTGGGGCTGGTCGTGAATGAGAATAAGGAAACAGGATCATTCCCCACCGTTTGGAAAGAGTCATTTTCGTCACTTGTCCTGGTGCCAAAGTACAATACGGCCCCCTGGTTTCTGCACTATAATCAATTGGTGCACAATTAAACCACATAACGTCTAAAGGGAGCCCGTGTGGGCTGTGTGTATTGCCTCATATGGGCAATGTATGATAGGGGCAGGTGGTGAAATGAGAAGCACTGAGTGTTTTCAAAACTGCAGGGAAATCACTGTTTATGTTTAAATCTATATCCCGCACCAGGTGAGGGGCCAGGACAAGCAAGCCCAGGGGTTAAGACACAGTGTGTTTTTCTGAGCGCTTCCTGTCTTCAACATACCCCCTAAACTAGTGGATTTGAAGATTTGGTTTAATCCTTCCAGTTGGTAGGTTTAAGCCCCAGGAATCCAGTGCCAGTGTTTATTCCAGCCTCGGTAGTTCAGAACTGGCTGGGCAGCTCTGCAGCCAGCTTGTCAAGCCCCAGAAGCAGCAGCCTTGCCGTGGAGATGACTGTGCACTGACATTTCCATGTCATTAGGGCACCACTTGTTTTGTGCCAGAGCAGAAGAAACCCACATTTGTCTTTGCAAACTACCCCTCTGTTGTCAAGAAGCTCTGAATAGACACACTGTTTCCAGGGCCTGTTTGGAAGCTCTTGAATGTGTTCTCCAGCCTGTGTCTATATTAACAGAGAACCGCACCACTTTACAGAAAATTAGTGCTGGGCAGCCCCATCCTCCTGGCAGGCCAGGTGAGCCTCTGCGTGAGTTACAGTTGATGGGGGCAAGGACCGCTCAAGCTTCCAGCAATGCCTTCCGTGCCCTGCTTCCAAATAGCAGTGCAGGCCATAGCTGAGTGTTTTGACAGCTTGTATCAGCAGTTTTCTCGGCTGATATATTGATTGCAGTTTGGACCTGAGTCCTGCTGATCTAATAAAACATCACTGTCATAACAGAGAAAGTAAAAGTCTTGTTTGTGGTCCCAGCCACCTGGCGAAGCGGCTTTCCAGAGCTACTCTAAAGCTAGCTGTAGGGTCCGATGGAAACTGATGTAACCTTGGGCATGGACTAATTATTTTCAGTGTTGTTTTTTTTTTTTAATGTAATCTCTTCAGCTATCAATGTTCTCGTTTCTTACCATGATTCTGCATGTCAGGTTGGTTTATTTCGCTTCCTTGGTTCTTGTCGCAACAAACGTTTAGAACAATGGACTAAAGGGTTTAATACAACAGACAAGTTACAGCTCAAGGAAACAGATCTTTTATTAGACAGATAGTCCCCGAGACATGGCAGCAGGCCAACCGTAAAGGAGTCATGGTCCTCTCACAATACCTCCTGTCTTCCCCCTCTTTATACTTCCTGTCTCCTCCTCTGGTTGTGCCCTGTGCAAAACAGGGCTTGTACCTACCACCAGTCAATGAAAGGGAATGCAAATAGGCATAGGCCCGAGGCTGATTGACAATCGCAAGTTATATAACAGCAGGTTCTATTGTGTATGTCATCTCATAATTGAGTCTGTTACAATCAGATGCATATATGTGTAGAATATTCATGAACCCTTAATGGGCTTCTAGCTGCCTAAGGTTACTAGAGGAGGCCCCTGTGGTTAGTTTGTATCCCCTGTGTGCTAGGGCACATGTTCAGGAGGTGGAAAAGTCTCCATGGCTATTTTGAAGCATGTCTGTGAGCTCTCCTGGGTGCCTCTGGGATGGGGTTTAGAGATCAGCTTGCATCCTTTCCGGCTTGGGCACCCCTGGTTGCTCATGCCTAACTTCCTACCTAACAGGCATTATTTTTATAAATGTGCACCTGTTCAAAGGGAAACAAAGGTGCCTTCACAGACAATGACACAAGCATTGTGCATCAGTGTCACCAACAGCCTGAGGCTGTGGCCTTAACTGCATGCTCGTTAACCTATGTATGTAGGGGGTGAAATGCACATTTTAAAAACTCAGCTGAAGTCCAGATTACACTGTAAGGCATGTACAACATTTTTTCTTGTGTTTTGGAATGGATGTTCTGATTATCTTACAAGATTCCAGTTGGCCTGCTATCTTATGGTAAACATCCTTTGATTTCACAGCAATTGCTGACCATCCAGGAGGAGTTGAACAACAAAAAGTCAGAACTGGAGCAAGCAAAGGAAGAGCAGTCACACACACAAGCATTACTCAAAGTCCTCCAGGAACAAGTAAGTGAAAGCCACAGCTCTGACCCGCGAATCAGTTCAAACACAGACACGCGCTTCCCCATGTTTGACGCATGCACAAACACTGGATGAAGTTAATCTGCAATAGGATTAGCCTGGACCATCCCAACCTCCCAGCTTTGCTGCGTGGGACTTTTAATCTTATCTCCAGCATCTCTGTTCTCACTTTGGTACCTCTTAGGCCATTCAAGCCTTCCAGCGATCTGTGAAACTTTCTTCCAGAAGACAAATGAATTTTGATTAAATTTTAAAACACTGGCGATGCAGATAAATTTCAGAGCAAGCAGGTAGTTTCATCTTAAGTCTAATCATGAGGAAAATGAGTTTAGTATAGCCCCTGGTCCTCCTGCAGACATCTGAATAAAAAAGGACTGATTCATAACAACATTAAAAAAAACCAAAACCCACAAAACTCTCCCCTGTGCATCAGGGCACTTACCTAGCCAGGGTGAGCAACAGACCTTTTATACGAAGTTTGTAAATCTGATCATTTCACCCTGGCTTTCTCTGATCCTAAAGTGTGGCCTGACATTGATAAGTGGATTTGAAAGTATTGTCTTACAGCAGGGTAAGATGGATTGCTTGGCAGCTGAGTGAAATCTAAGCCCCGTTATCTACACAGGAGAAGCCAGGCAAGTTCCTGATATACTTTCCTATTTCTGGCCTTCACAGGCTGCCCATGAAGTAATGAATGGCAAATGGAAGGGGGGAAAAAAATAACATGTAGTAGCCCCCAGCCCTTTGGGGGTAGTCAAATTTAGATTGCTTTAAAATTTTCACTTACCGTGATATATGAGGAGGTCCTGTGTACAGCATAAATCACTTCAAAAGTGATTAAAAAAAAAAAAAAAACTATGAAGTGGAGGAAGTATGACCCTAGTCCACTGTGACTCAGTCACTGTACAAATGATTTTTTTAATGGTTTGAAATCAAGAAAATATATTTTCCGTCACTTTCTTCTAAAATTTTGTATCAATGAATTGTGAGAGAACCTTGAAGGTATTGGATAGTTTATAAGCTTTTTTAGCGTTGGAGGAAAATCCTTTCTTAAACTAATCATTATCTTTATGTGATTAAGACAGATTCGGTTACATAGACTGAGTCTGACTGTGTAAGGTTTTGGAGAAGTTAGATTGAACCAGGAAATACTGGTGACTAAATTCACAGTGACCTGCTGGCTAAGAGACCTGCAGTCTTTCTTCTCTTCTCTTCTTTCTTCCTTTGCATTATGAAAAAGCTTCCAACAAACTGGAGCAGATTTGGCCCAGATTTGCACCTGATCAGACATACATGTCCCTGAGCTTTGCTGTTTTGTGTTTTCTCTCTCTGTCTCTTTGATTTACTGGGATGAGGAGGGCTGAATTCCTCTTCCTCTAAAGGCCTCCAATCCTTTATGTTGATTTGAAGGCCAAACCCCAGTCATAAAAATAGACGCTAAGTTTTGCAGATCGCATTGCTGTATCCTTGTCATGATGCGCGTTTTTAAAGAGCAGTGAGCACACATAAGCTTTGGCGAAGCCTCACACTTCATTCTCCATTCCTTAAAAAAAAAAAGAGAGAGAAATGGGTAATGTGAAAGAGATGCAGAACAACTAAAATCATTGACGACCTAGGAAGTATGACTGGAGAAGAAGCATTTTAAAATTTGCTGTGCTAATGGGATGGCTCTTTTTCAAGCAAAGGCCCCAAGAATACGTAAGTCTAAGAGGGCCCGTCGGCTGCTGTTTTCCCAGGAGCCCCTTGGCTGGCGCCCCCATCTGTCATCTTAGAGACGAGAGCAGGCAGTGAACATATTCCTTCTGTCCCCGTATAGGCACCACCCATCCACCCACCTACCCACACACGTACAGTTAGAAACACACCTACCTCTGCATGGGCTTCCCTGGTGGCTCAGATGGTAGAGAATCCCTCTGCAATGCGGGAGACCCGGCTTCAATCCCTGGGTTGGGAAGATCCTCTGGAGAAGGGCATGGCAACCCACTGCAGTATTCTTGCCTGGAGAAGCCCAAGGACAGAGGAGCCTGGCGGGCTACAGTCCACGAGGTCACAAAGAGTTGGACACGACTGAGCGACTAACGCTCACTTTTCGACACCCTCTTCTTAAGCCCAGGTGTCCTCAGACACGATGCCAACCTCTCCATCTCGAGGTGAGCAGCAGCTTCAGCGGGGACAGCGGGTAGGCTGGTGAAGGCGGAGAGGCCAGCCCACCACCCCAGGCAAGGAGGACACGTGTGGATCCCACAGCAGCGAGCAGGCAAATGGGGACACACACACACGCACACGCACACGCACACACACACACACACACACACACACACAAACACGGCAGAGTGAGGCAACACGAAGCCGGACAATGGAATTTATTTAAGCAGAAGGAGAGCGATGGGTGTGTTTGTGCTGGGAAACATGTGAAGGTGGGACAGGGCTTTAAATAGAGTCCATTCCTTCCACTGAAAAAACAGCAAAACCTTCTTCTGAGCCAGCCCCACTCTTAACTCCCGGAAGCGCGTTGCAAGGCGGGATGAGCAGTGAGGGAGATGGTGAGGGACACGCATGGAAAGAAAACTCAGATCGGAAAGCAGGGGTTTTGAAGTGCCTTCATGCCCTCTGACCAGCTGGTCTTCCTGTTGCCGAGGTGCACTTGGCTCCTCACATTTCGCACATGTTACCGGCACTCCCTCGTCCTTGTTTTGTGCGGAAACATCCATGCTGCCACCCTGAGGACCCCTGGACAGAATGTCTCTTTCTCAAGCGCGGTGATGTGGAATTGAGCCTTCTTCGGCTCCATGGATCCGGATCCGCAGTCAGCTGCCCCCTCCTCAGCCCCTTCACATCGCCATGGTGTTGGCAGAGCCCCACTCTTGGCTTGGAGAGTGGGTGGCTTTCTTACTGAGAGTTTGAGATCGCCTTGCAAAAAGCAAAGAAGCTTTCCTGCTGACACGTACACAGAGCCCAAAAGAACCAACATCTAAGTCAAACGTGGTGGTACGTTTAGTTTC
This sequence comes from Oreotragus oreotragus, assembly GCA_006410675.1. NCBI lineage: Eukaryota > Metazoa > Chordata > Mammalia > Artiodactyla > Bovidae > Oreotragus > Oreotragus oreotragus. Next base: position 143,949 of record SJYX01013122.1, read on the forward strand.
TTTCAGACTTTAAGCATTTGTACCGCACCGTGAGTGCTTTATTTTAGGCATTAAAAGAAGAGAGTGCTGAAGATGCTGCTTCCTAAGTGCAATAAGCCAGGAAGAAATGCCAGCAAACAGCTGCAAGGCTGCTCACCTTTGGCCTTGTTCTCTGCCTCCACGTGTTTGCTTCAAGTCAGGCTGGAATAAAAATGCCAATTAAAGGTTTCCAGGAAGTCTCCCGATAACTGATTACCCCCAAGCCTTCTGAGAGAGAACGGAGAGAAGGGCATTTTCAGATGTGCACTGTTAAAAATCTCAGCTTTTCTTCTAATGCCTCAGTGACCAAGGAGATGAGGTCCCCTTTCTTCCTTTCCAAAAAGCAGCCGAGCATCTTCCTGTAGGCCTCCAGAAACCACGTCCGTCATTCAAATAGTTTCCCTAGGAGGACGCGTACAGTAGCACTGCAGCGCATTAAAGCAAGTGAAAATACATCACTCTCGAATAATCATTAGTATAACATCATTTAGCTGGCGGCAACTTGCAAACACTGCAGGGTTTAAATTAATAGCAATACAACGAGGAAATGAAATCATTTATTATTCTTAAGAACCAATTTTATACATTTGATGCCTATGAAACTGCTTTCTAATCTTATTATTTAAAAAGAATGGCCAAGGCCCATTTATTTTTTTTGCCAGCCATCAAGTTTCATAAAATATTGGCCCAAACTGGTTTCAGTAAGACTTGTTACGATTATGTGCTCCTTCTGTTTTTTTTTTTTTTTCTTGTTGGAAGTTTTCTGAAGTGTAGCTTCAGATCAATCAGGGTTAACAGGATGGTATGCACTTAGATATGCTTGCTTATTCATTTGGGGTTTTGTTTTGTTTTGTTTTTTTCTTTAAACCTGCAGTTGAAGGGCACCAAGGAGTTGGTCGAGACCAATGGCCACACCCACGAGGACACAAATGTAGGTACCCCGAATCTGATGTGTGCTTTTCTTGCTTGGTGTTGATTAAATGCTTATGAGAAGGTGGCACTTTTTAACACAAAGGAAGTCAGAAACCCTCCCTTCTCAGTAGCTTATCAAGATGACCAATGTGCGGTTTGGCAATAAAATAGGGTAGGTACTATTAGCTTAGGTTACCAAATGTCAGCGTAGAAATACTTGAGCTAATCTCTGTCGTAAGAGTTCCAATCGCAAGGAATTCATCCGAGCCCTTTATGTTTTCAAAGCTGTAAACTAGTGTGGTGTTGGGGTGGCAAATGGAATGAGACCCAGTAGGATAATAAGTTGTATATTGCATGTGTGTTTGTTCGGTTTGCCTGGCAGTGAAGATGGCAGTGAAATGATTGGGATAACCACCACAGTGAAATGCTTGCTGTGCTGAAGAGGGTTCAAAGCAAACTCCTTCTCCCAGAAAAAGCCCTGAATGTGCACCTCCCTCTGTCTCTGACCCAGATCAGTAGTGTGGTGCGTCCTTACTCTTGAGAGAGGCTAATGGTACCCGATCCCACTTGGCACCCAGCTTCTTCTCCTTATTAGTCAAAATACTCTCTTTACCTTGTAAGTTCTTTAGTCTCAGATGAAACAGTACACCGTGTAGATCATTGTCTCTCCACATGTTTGATGATTTTGTTTGTGCCTTTTCTGAAATCTCTTTGATGTCTGTCTGTATCTGACTGGCCTCATCACAGAAAATGCTTACTGAGCAGTTCTTTTCACGTAACACAGAGGCAGACATGGTAATGAATGCCTGATTAAGCTGGAGCTGGGAGAAATTACACATCTCGTGTTCACTCTTGTTTTAATTATACACAACAGAGAGAGCCTGACATTCGGAGTAGCAAAGAATCCCTCTTGATAACTTGTTACTCCCAAACAGATATTTGACATATGACGCCTATGAGAACCTACTGTGTGCCTGGGGCTTTGCTCAGTGCAGGAGGGGTGGTTACAAAGAAATATAAGCCTCGCCGTCTGCCCTCAAAAAAGCTACAAAAGACTGATGAACTAAGGAACACATGGGCAGGCAACACACAAGATGAGACACATGTATAGGAAGGTGAGGGGGATGTGATGTGATGTGGTTTGAAATCTGGACTTTGCTGCTTACTCACTATGTCAGTTTAACCTGTTCCTAAACCTTTCCGAACTTCATTTGGGAAATTCTCTACAAAGCCTACCTCAAAAACTCACAATGATATAATAAGCTAAGCCACGTGGGAACCTTAAGATGTGGTTGTTATGGCTTCTCCGTAATGGATAATCAGGAACGACCTCCTGGAAAGTTAGGGAAGGAAGCCATTCACCCAGAGCTCTCCACAGGCAACAGTGATGCCTAAGCAGCGTTTGTCTTCACCCTCCAGTGTTTGATTACTCCATCCCTGCCTGAAAACCCTTTTTTCAGGATCCTGTCTTCCAGGGACACATTGCTGCTATGTTTCAAATTTTTTGCATGCACCGCTCCCGCCCTCCCCAGAGTCAGCCCCTCCATGCCTTTCAAGGAAGCTGCTGTCTAATCCAATAAGCCAGGCAAAGTGGCAGTGTGCCTCAGCCTCCTGATCTGTAAAATGGGGTGATAGCACCTCCCTCTCCATCCTTAAGGTTTACTGTGGGAAGCAAATGGGATACTTGATATGGATCCATTAAGTAATTGTGAGGTTCTAACTGCATAGGATGTTGTTGAGACTATGAACTCATCTGCTGCTGATGGAATTAATTTGGATGATGGAATTAAGTTCGATAGGCCTGACACAATGTCTAGTCTGTAAGCTCTTTCTTACGAAATGTCTAAGGACGTTTATTATTGAATGGAAAAAGTGAAAAGAGATCAATCTTTAAGGTCTGATGTCCTCTCTAAAGGAAAGTTTTCATGTTTAAAAATACCTCTCTAGGTACTTCCTTGGCAGTCCAGTGGTTAAGACTCTGCACTTCCAATACAGGGGATGCGTGTTTGATCCCTGGTCAGGGAATTAAGATCCCACATGCCATGAGGCATGGCCAAAAAATAAAAAATTATGAAAAAAAAATCTTTTTAAACCTCTCTGGAATCCATGACACGTGCTTTGTAATCAGCCACCATTGAGAGATGTTATTTGTGCAGGCCGTGTAGGAGGGAGGAGCAGGACCTTGCCGGGGGGAGGCAGGGGGGAGAGATTTGCAGGCTGCTGGAGCCTGGTAGCAATAGCTTGTCTTCCTCTCTCACTGGGCAGAGGGCTAGGCTGGTTTCTGTAACCGTAAAAACCGCCTGTTTATTCAGGTGCTTCCCTGGAGGTGGATTGTTCCCTTGCCTCTCTCTTTTCTGTCATGCTGTCTCCTTTAGGCAGCTTCCCCAGCACCTCTTTCAGGCTGCAGTGCAAGATGGGAAACAAAAAGTAGTTATTTGGGCCGCACATTCAGCGCGCTAGCAAAATAGTTTAAGATTTTTTTTTAAATACCTGTGTGTCATCTGAAGTTTTCACCCTGTGGTCAGACTGAGAAGGTTTGCATACACTTTGATCACAAACTAGCCATGTGACCAGAACCAGTGATTTGACCTCTTAGAACTTCACCTTCCTCGTCTAGAAGTGACCTATGCAAAATGCTGTATATAAACACCCGGCCCAGAGTACCTTCTCACCAGGTATCAATTCCCTTTTCATGCATCAGTATCAGCAGTATTTAATACAGTAGGCAGTGCTTTGACACGCTGAATTTTAATGCAGATCATGAGGTTTAAAGCTTCTGGCCCAGAGGTTATTGACTAAGGCATATAGATTTTTTTTTTCCAACCATCATTATTCGATTCAAGGACAAGAACTTTGTACATATATCATTTATTAATAATATATAGTGGACTGGCACTGGCTTTGCTGGATATTCTTGTGAGATTAACAGTTGCTTCCTTAAAACAATATGTTTTATTAGAAAAGGCGCTTTGTATGAAACTGGAAAATTACAGAAAAGAATACAAAGGTAGGTAGTGAGGCTTCCCTGGTGGCTCAGTGGGAAAGAATCCATCTGCCAAGCAGGAAACAGGGGTTCAGTCTCTGGGTTGGGAAGATCCCCTGAAGAAGGAAATGGCAACCCACTTCTGTATTCTTGTCTGGGAAATCCCATGGACAGAGGAGCCTGGTGGACTGCAGTCCATGGGGTCGAAAGAGAGTTGGACACAACAGAGTGACTAAGCAACATACAGAGGTAGAGAAAAAGATCTCATTACTCGGAAAAAGTTACTATCAGTATTTTATTGTAAACTATCTCAGTCACATGCATGTATATGACCAGAGGGGGAAAACCAGGAAGAAATAAATATGATTTCATAGCGTCTTCTGTTTTACACCTTTCTGATTTCTCATTATACCATGAATGTTTTTCATGTCAACAAATGTTCCTCAAAAGCATGGTTCTTAATGGCTGTAGAATGGAGACGTGAACTAATTGAACTGCATGCCTAATGTGTTAGGCTTTTAACTTCTCATTTTTTTTTTTAACATTATAGAAAAGCCATGATTTACATGCCCATAAATCTTGGTCTGCGTTGCTCTCATTTGTTAATGGAGGATTCTGTACATTAAGAGCTGCGTTGCAAAGTCTGGCAGGGAAATTTGGACCTCATGGAACTTTGGGCGTTCGTAATGTTAGGGTGGGAGCTTCCCTGGTGGCTCAGTGGTAAAGAATCTGCCTGCCAATGTGAGAGACACGGGTTCGGTCCCTGGTCCGGGAAGATCCCACATACTGCAGGGAAACTAAGCACCACAGCTATTGACCCTGTGCTCTAGGGCCCAGGAGCTGCAACTGCTGAGGCGCTGGCAGCCTGGAGCCTGCACGCTGCAACTAGAGAGTAGCCCCCACTCGCCGCAACGAAGACCCAGCACAGCCAAAACTAAATAAATAACATTATTTTTTTTAATAGAAAGAATATTAGCCTGGCAGGTGCATACAGATCATATCCATCAGTCATCCCAAAGGGATCTGCCCAAAGATACGTGGAATCTTCACGATTTAATAACTCACTGGCCAGTTTAACCTCGAGAGCCAAGCTGCATGAAGAGTCAGCAGTCACCTATCCTCTTCTGTCACCCTCGTATCTTCTGGAGCAAGGACAGTACCTGGCCGACACCTCCTTCAGTATTCTTGAAGTCCCCAAGCAGAGGCACCCTTGCAAAGCCCACCCCTGTCCCACGCACAAGACCTTCCGTAGGCTCGTGCCCGCAAGAAAAAAGATTCTGACAACTAATCTACAAGCATTAGCGCCAGAAACAGATCGATTGCCAAGGCCTTTTCTCTAAGAGGACTGTGTTTGGGATTTGAAATAGGTTTTTCCCTGTATTTGAAACTGGATTTGTATAAGTACACCGAAGTTTAAAACTAGCCTTTAGCACAGATCCTTTAGAGATTTCAGTTATTCCAGAACCAATTTTCTTTCCTAAAAGCCCGAGCTATGATTTTTTTTTTTTTCCTCTCAGCTCTCTCTTAATTCCTAGGATTGCTGAATAACTAACCTGGCTCCAGCTCGTTATATGTAACAGATATTAAAATCTCACTTTAAAAATAGAATCTCAAATCATTACTATTAGTCTACTGAATTAAAAGAATTTAATATCTGTCCTCATCTTGCATCTTTTTTAACAACCTTCCTCCCAAATGCTTCCCAGAGGTATCCCGTCGCCAGCTATGATCCTTACGTACATACGTTTGGTGGAAGGGTCAAGAGAGAGAAAGGCTTTCAGAATAAGAGGGATTGAATAAAGTGGCTACTTAAGCCAGCAGTGTATACAGAGCAATTTATTCTCAAGGTGTTCCATGAATTTTGCTTTGTTTTTGTTTGGCCACACCACACAGCTTGTGGGATCTCAGTTCCCTGACCAGGGATCGAACCTGTGCCCCCTACTTTGGACACACAGGGTCTTAACCACTGAACAGCCAGGGGAGTCCCTTCCCATGAATTTTTTTTCTCCTCTCTCTTTGTGTCTGCTCCAGCAAAGCTGCTGCTCCCAACCTCTGTTTGCCTACTTCAGGCTCACACACTGGAGATAGAGAAATCACTGGCAATCTGCAAAGAGTTTAAATTTGTGGTGTTGAAGGTTACCACCATCGAGTGGAATACCTTTCCCATCCCCAAAAATAAAAAACACAAAAGAGAAAAGATTTTTCAGCTTTTCACGTTGCGTCTACAAGAACATGAATCCTCAATGTGTCCAAGTAAAGATGTGAGGCATGCACGAAAGAGCTGCTGTGTGAAGGACGTTCTTCAGGTTTGCACATCGCAGCAGACAGCCGCTGTTCACCAGGTATTCTAATGGTGTGTACTGCATGGCGGGAGTTCTGCTAGAGCCGAGTCCTGGGCCTGGTTTCAGGGAGTGCTCTCATCTTTCAGGTGCATGAGCACGAGAGAGAAAACATACATACTGATGTATTAAACAAGGCAAAAGAGAAAGAAAAAACCCACAGGAAACTGGGACCCTAGTCTCAAAGGGCAGAGACAACTCAAGCTCTGCCCTTTCCTCCCATAACAACTTCCTGCCCGCTCTCGGGGGGGCCCTGCTCTTGAACTGGAAGAGGAGTAGGCAAGACAGGAAGGAGCCCCTCAGCCCCCCTTGCACCCCGTTCCACAGGCTCCACGGGCGGGAGCTGGGGTACCAGCCCAGGAAGCATGTGCCTGGCAGACCCCAGCGGTGAGACTGCAGACAGACATCACGGTCCTTCCAGCGCCTGCGTGTCCTGAGCTGTACAGAGCCCCTCAGTTTGTGTTCCAGCACAGGCTTCCATCCCTTAAAAAAAAAAAATTCTCATAGTGTAGTTGGTTTACTGACATTGTGTTAGTTTCAGGAGTACAACAAACTGATTCAGCTATCCATACACATGTCTTCATTCTCTTTTAGATTCTTTTCACGTGTAAGTCATCAGAAAACATTGAGTAGAGTTCCCTGTACTGTATAGTAGATCCTTGTTGGTTATCCAGCTTATATATGGTGGTATGTACATTCAGGGCTCCCCAGTGGGGTCAGTGGTAAAAGAATCTGCCTTCCAGTACAGGAGATGCTGGTGACTTGGGTTTGATCCCTGGGTTGGGAAGATTCCCCTGGAGGAGGAAATGGCAACCCACTCCAGGATTCTTGCCTGGAGAATCCCATGGACAGAGGAACCTGGTGGGCTACAGTCCATGGGGTTGCAAAAGAGTCACACTTGACTGAGCGTGGGCATGATGTATGTTCATCCCAAGCTCCTGATTTATACCCACATGTTTTCCCTTTGATAACCCGTTAAGTTTGTTTTCAATATCTATAAGTCTATTTCTGTTTTGTAAATAAGTTCGTTTATATCATTTTTTAAAGAAAAAATTAGATTCCCCATATGAGTGATCATATTCTGTTTGTCTTTGTCTGACTTCATCTTCCACCCCTTTTTGACTCAGTAAATCAAGTAATCATTGAAGGAGGCAGGAGAGTGTGGAGGTTAGGAGCAGAGCTGGGTGCCAAGCAGCCTGCTTTAGTCCCGGTTCTGTCATTTACTGTCTGGTAGACCCTGAGCCACGCATAGCGCCCTGCACCGCCATTTAATTCACATGGAAAATGAAGGTACTGATCGCAGCTCCCTTGCGGGGTTCCTGTGAACAGTGCGGAGCCGTGCTGATGTGGCCAGGAAGTACTAGCTGTTAGTACTGCCTCATCTTTCCACGCACCAGGTGCAATGCTGGGCTCTGGAGATCCATCGGTGACTGCTATAGACCTGGTTCCTGCCCTACTTGGAGCTGATCCTGTCATCATACCCTGCTCTTACCAAAACTCACTTCCTCTCTGTCTCATTCCATCAAGACTCGCTCTCCACCTTCAGGTTGATTGTCGTTCAGTCGCTCAGTCATGTCTCTTTGTGACCCCATGGACTGCAGCCCGCCAGGCTTCCCTGTCCTTCGCCTTCTCCTGGAACTTCCTTAAACTCATGTCCATTGAGTCGGTGACGCCATCCAACCATCTTGTCATCTGTCGCCCCCCTCTCCTCCTGCCTTCGGGTTGATATCACAGTGCAAATAATGAATGGGCTTGAGGTAGCTAGTTGGCATGTTTTCGTAAACTCTCTGGAGATAAGACCTTTCTGGGAGACTCTGGTGGGCATAGGGCACCATGCGTGAGTATATAGGGGGCTTTGAAACCCCTGAAAAGCTCAACTGGAAAATCAGTAGCCACTTTGTCTTCCTTCAGGGAGAGAGGGGCCCACAGCTGTAGCTGCCTGAGGTCACCCTTGCTCTGGATGTGCGTGCATGCTAAGTTGCTTCATTTATGTCTGACTCTTTGCAACTCTATGAACCACAGCCCACCAGGCCCCTCTGTCCATGGCATTCTCCAGGCAAGAATACTGGAGTGGGTTGCCAGGCCCCTCCTCCAGGGGATCTTCCCGACCCAGGGATCAAACCCGCATCTCTCATGTCTCCTGCATTGGCAGGCGGGTTCTTTACCACTGGCACCACTGGGAAGCCTAATATTTCCTTTATCCTACAAGATATGTCCCTGTCCACATGGTAAATGTTCACAGCCAAAATCCAGCCTCTTCCTCCAGTCACAGTCTCTGTAACACTGCTTTTCTCCTGCTGCTGCTAACTTCCGGGGAAGGCAATGGCACCCCACCCCAGTACTCTTGCCTGGAAAATCCAATGGACGGAGTAGCCTGGTGGGCTGCAGTCCATGGGGTCGCTAACAGTTGGACAGACTGAGTGACTTCACTTTCACTTTTCTCTTTCATGCATTGGAGAAGGAAATGGCAACCCACTCCAGTATTCTTGCCTGGAGAATCCCAGGGATGGGGGAGCCTGGTGGGCTGCCATTTATGGGGTCACACAGAGTCGGACACGACTGAAGTGACTTAGCAGCAGCAGCAGCTGCTGCTAACTTCCCCACTGCAACCCACCTCTACTCTCCTACCCGCATGCAGCTAGTTGATGATGTTTTGTTTTGGTGAATTAGCTTTCTGCCGTGCCATTTGCTGTGAAATCCAAAATTCCTTCTGAAAAAACCTACACCCATCCCAACCCAGCCCTCTTGGAAAGAATTGATGGTGGGAGGAGACTCTATTTGTACACCCACTCCCCAACACCTGCAGAGCTCCAGGGAGGGATGAGGAAGGGAACTGCTGTCAAAATAGACCGAAGCTGACTTCAGGGTTCACACTTTTGTTTCTGGCAAACACTCAAGAGGTTTCCTTGCCAGGAGCCTTCCTGCCAAGTATACCCTGCATTTCTGCAGCTGGAGCTGGTGCCGCAGTTGGTCCTTTTTGTCAGGGACAGGAGCTCTGAGGACCTGCCTGGCCATTAGAGGATCTGGAGCATGTAATAGGATTGTTGGTGGTGGTGGTCAGTCGTTAGGTCGTGTCTGATTCTTTGCGACCCCCTGGATTGCAACACACGCCAGGCCTCCCTGTCCCTCGCTATCTCCCGGAGTTTGCCCAAGTTCATGTCCACTGAATCGGTGATGCCATCCATCCATCTCATCCTCTGCCGCCTGCTTCTCCTTTTGCCTTCAGTCTTTGCCAGCATCAGAGTCTTTTCCAATGAGTGAGCTCTAATAGGATTGGCACATTTTTAATAAAGTTGACAGGTTGGATTTGGAGAAGTGAAAACACCTTTTCCCCCAGGTCAAGTTACAAACAGCCAAAGGAGACACGAATTTCAGTACTGAGTGAAATGGTCTGACACTGACATGATAGTTTTATACCTGATGCCAAGATCTGAAACGAAAGTTTTCCATTTTGGAAATGAATACTCGTCCCCCAAAAGGTTAATGATAATCCTTTTTTTAAATTTTACTTTATTTTACTTTACAATACTGTATTGGTTTTGCCATACATCAACATGAATCCGCCATGGGTGTACATGTGTTCCCAATCCTGAACCGCCCCCCACCTCCCTCCCCATACCATCTCTCTGAGTCATCCCAGTGCACCAGCCCCAAGCATCCTGTATCCTGCATCAAACCTAGACTAGTGATTCATTTCTTATATGCTATTATACATGTTTCAATGCCATTCTCCCAAATCATGTGAGAGAAGCAAAAGCAATTATTCAGAATGAAAGATTAGTAACTTTTTTTTTTCCATTCTCCCAAATCATCCCACCCTCTCCCTCTCCCACAGAGTCCAAAAGTTTGTTCTTTACATCTGTGTCTCTTTTGCTGTCTCCCATACAGGGTTATCATTACCATCTTTCTAAATTCCATATAATATGTGTTAGTATTCTGTATTGGTGTTTTTCTTTCTGGCTTACTTCACTCTGTATAATCGGCTCCAGTTTCATCCACCTCATTAGAACTGATTCAAATGTATTCTTTTTAATGGCTGAGTAATACTCCATTGTGTATATGTACCACAGCTTTCTTATCCATTCATCTGCTGATGGACATCTAGGTTGTTTCCATGTCCTGGCTATTATAAACAGTGCTGCGATGAACATTGGGGTACACGTGTCTCTTTCAATTCTGGTTTCCTCAGTGTGTATGCCCAGCAGTGGGATTGCTGGGTCATAAGGCAGTTCTATTTCCAGTTTTTTAAGGAATCTCCACACTGTTCTCCATAGTGGCTGTACTAGTTTGCATTCCCACCAACAGTGTAAGAGGGTTCCCTTTTCTCCACACCCTCTCCAGCATTTATTGCTTGTAGACTTTTGGATCGCAGCCATTCTGACTGGTGTGAAATGGTACCTCATTGTGGTCTTGATTTGCATTTCTCTGAAAGATTTGCATCTCTCTGAAAGATAGTAACTTTTATAGATCCAATACACACACACACACACACACACACACACACACACACAAATGTTCTTAACTTAAAAGAGCATTTCTTTTTGTGGAAAATGTGGAAAGTGCAAGAAAATACAGAGAATACAACCACCTGCAATCTTACGACTCAGAAATGAGTGTTCACACTTCTTTGTGTTTCCTTCAGCTTTGTCCATGTACACACATACACACTTTTACCAGATTTACAGTTTACCATATGGGCAGTTTTATAGCCTACATTTAGTTTTCATTGTGAATCATGAGCATTCCCCCATGTTATCAAATATTTTCTTAATATGACATTTCTATGTTTTTAATTTATTATACTTTTAATTGGAGGACAATTGCTTTACAACGCGGTGTTGGGTTTTGCTATACATCAACATGAGTCAGCCATAGGTTTACACAGGCCCCCTCCATCATGAGCCTCTCTCCCACCTCCCTCCCCTCTAGGTTGTCACAGAGCACCAGTTTTGAGTTCCCTGAGTCACACAGCATTTCCCACTGGCTGTGTATTTTGCACATGGTGATACACACCTTTCAGCGCTGCTCTCTCAGCTCGTCCCCCCCTCCTTCCCCACTGTGTCCGCAAGTCTGTTATCTGTGTCTGCGTCCCCACTGCTGCCCTGTAGATAGGTTCATCAGCACCATCTTCCTCAGTTCAGTTCAGTCACTCAGTCACATCTGACACTTTGCAGCCTCATGGACTGCAGGTCTCGCTGTCCTTCACCAACTCCCAGAGCTTGCTCAAACTCATGTCCATCAAGTCGGTGATGCCATCCAGCCATCTCATCCTCTGTCGTTGCCTTCTCCTGCCTTCAATCTTTCCCAACGTCAGGGTCTTTCAAATGAGTCAGTTCTTTGCATCAGGTGGCCAAACTAAGCTTCAGCATCAGTCCTTCCAGTGAATAGTCAAGACTGATCTCCTTTGGATGGACTGGTTGGATCTCCCTGCAGTCCAAGGGACTCTCAAGAGTCTTCTCCAACACCACAGTTCAAAAGCATTGATTCTTTGGTGCTCAGCTTTCTTTATAGTCCAACTCTCACATCCATACATGACCACTGGAAAAACCATAGCCTTGACTAGAAGAACCTTTGTTGGCAAAGTAATGTCTCTGCTTTCTAGAGACATCTAGATTCCATATATATGTGTTAATACGAGACACTTGATTTTCTCTTTCTGACTTTTAATGACTGCTTAAATACTTCATGCATAGGTGTCCTGTGTCCTGTAGGTTACTTAATGTGTCTGCCATGGGACTTCAAAATGTTTTTTGTCTTTGCTATCATAGATAGTGTACAGTGACTAGTCTTTAACAATGCATTAGTTAATTCGTCCACCATTTAAGCACTTTTGAAATGGGGAAACTTTTCCACTTAATTGGGATTTAGTGATAGATCCCTTATGATTATAACAAGTGACAAATAGATTCAAAGGATTAGATCTGATAGAGTACCTGAAGAACTATGGACAGAGGTTCATGACATTGTACAGGAGGCAGTGATCAAGACCATCTCCAAGAAGAAGAAATGCAAAAAGGCAAAATGGTGGCCTGAGGAGGCCTTACAAATAGCTATGAAAAGAAGAGAAGAGAAGCAAAAGGCAAAGGAGAAAAGGAAAGATATATCCATTTGTATGGAGAGTTCCAAACAATAGCAAGGAGAGATAAGAAAGCCTTCCTCAGTGATCGGTGCAAATAAATAGAGGAAAACAATAGAATGGGAAAGACTAGAGATCTCTTCAAGAAAATTAGAGATACTAAGGGAACATTACATGCCAAGATGCGTACAGTAAAGGACAGAAATGGTATGGACCTAACAGAAGCAGAAGATATTAAGAAGAGTTGGCAAGAATACCCAAAAGAACTATACAAAAAAGATCTTCACAACCCAGACAATCACGATGGTGTGATCACTCACCTGGAGCCAGACCTCCTGGAATGTGAAGTCAAGTGGGCCTTAGGAAGCATCACTACGAACAAAGCTAGTGGAGGTGATGGAATTCCAGCTGAGCTATTTCAAATCCTAAAATATGATGCTGTGAAAGTCCTGCACTCAGTATGCCAGCAAATTTGGAAAACTCAGCAGTGGCCACAGGACTGGAAAAGGTCAATTTTAATTCCAATCCCAAAGAAGAGCAATGCCAAAGAATGTTCAAACTACCACACAATTGCACCCATCTCACATGCTAGCAAAGGAATACTCAAAATTCTCCAAGCCAGGCTTCAACAGTAGGTGAATGGTGAACTTCCAGATGTTCAAGCTGGATTTAGAAAAGGTAGAGGAATCAGATATCAAATAGAGCAATGCCAAAGAATGTTCAAACTACCACACAATTGCACCCATCTCACATGCTAGCAAAGGAATACTCAAAATTCTCCAAGCCAGGCTTCAACAGTAGGTGAATGGTGAACTTCCAGATGTTCAAGCTGGATTTAGAAAAGGTAGAGGAATCAGATATCAAATTGCCAATATTCATTGGATCATTGAAAAAGCAAGAGAGTTCGAGAAAAACATCAACTTCTGCTTTTTTGACTGTGTGGATCACAACAAACTGTGGAAAATTCTGAAAGAGATGGGAATACCAGACCACCTTACAGCTGGGAAAGACTGAAGGCAAGAGGTGAAGGGGACGACAGAGGATGAGATGGTTGGATGGCATCACTGACTCAATGGACATGGGTTTGGGTGGACTCTGGGAGCTGGTGATGGACAGGGAGGCCTGGTGTGCTGTGGTCCATGGGGTCGCAAAGAGTCGGACACGACTGAACTGAACTGAACTGACAGGGGAAGATCCGCTGATACTTTATTTTTTAAAACTTTTTATTTTGTATTGGAGTATAACTGATTAAACAATGTTGGAATAGTTTCAACTGGACAGCAAAGGGACTCAGCCATATATATACATGTATCCTGTCTCCCCAGGGTCTTCCCTGGTGGCTCAGAGGTTAAAGCATCTGCCCACAATGCAGGGGACCTGGGTTCGATCCTTGGGTCAGGAAGATCCCCTGGAGAAGGAAATGGCAACCCACTCCAGTATTCCTGCCTGGAGAATCCCATGGATGGAGGAGCCTGGTGGGCTACAGTCCACGGAGTCGCAAAGAGTCGAACCCAACTGAGCGACTTCACTTCAATCTCCCCAAACTCCTCTCTGATTCTTTAAAAAGATTAAAGCTCATCGCCTACATGGTAAGTGATGAAGTAAACAACAGATAATAATATCTGGATGTTAGCACATCGAGGGATTTCCACAGTGGCTCAGCAGTAAAGAATCTGCCTGCAACAGGAGATATGAGTTAGATCCCTGGATGGGGAAGAACCTCTGGAGGAGGGTATGGCAACCCACTCACTATTCGTGCCTGGAGAATCTCATGAACAGAGGAGCCTGGTGGGCTACAGTGCATGGGGTCACAAAGAAGTGAGACTTGACTGACGCAGCTGGGAAGACACAGAGTTACCACAGAGAGTGGGTACTGAGCTCTTAACTGGAAAGGGAAAGCGCTCCCAAGAATGTCTGCATTCTGGGACTTCCCTGGTGATTCAGTGGTTAAGACTCTGCACTTCCAATGCCAGGGGCGTGGGTTCGATCCCTGGTCAGTCAGGGAACCAAGATCCCACATACTGTGCAGTGTGTCCCCCAAGAAAGGCATGAGAAAAAGAATCTGCATTCTGAAGATACAGGCAAACTGGACAGCCTTCATAAATGATTTAGAGGAACAAGGCGGAGACATGTTATCGGAGGAATTTGTGCTGTGAACTAGAGGGCCATCCTCCTGGTGGCCTGGTGGGGGTGGCAGAGTCTGTTCTCTGTGTGGACCTCAGACCCAGACCACCCCTGTACAAATGAGGCTAGTCCACCGTCTCAGGAGGATACACGCAGTTGAGAAGAAGGTTCAAGTAAAAGGACGAAAAGAGTTCCTTGCCCAAATAGAAAATTCACTTTTCTTTTCTAAGATGGCCCAGCAGATACATGGAAACTCCATGCCATCAGCAAGAGACGCAGACAGAAATACGCAGACCTGAGTTGAGTGCAGGCAGGATCGTTTTGAAGTGTAATAAACCCAGAGAGCACAATCCCTTTCTCCCAGGAGGTCCTGCTTAGCCCTGCGGGTGTGCTGCTCAGAACAGAACAGAAAGAAGGCTGAGGAGTGTTTATGGAAAAAGCCAGGGGCCCCGAAGGTGGACGGCAGCAATTTGTTCTGGGGCCTCTGGAAGACGGTAGGGGGACGTGGGCACCTTCTTCCTGCTGGCATGTTCCTGCTGGCACGTTCCTGCTGGCACGTCACTGGGATCAGTGACTCTGAAAACACCAGGGAACGGGTTCACCAGGGGGTGAGCATCCTCCTTGTTCTCTGTGTTTCTTAGGAGGCGTAGGGCTTCCTAGACTTTTTTTTTTTCTTCTTTTGTAATCTTTGGCCGTACTGGCTCCTCGTTGCTGTGTGCAGACTTTCTCTAGTTGCGGTGAGCAGGGGCTCCTCTCTGGTTGCGCCTTCTCTCGATGCAGAACACTCGGCCTCTGGGCTTCTGTATCTGCAGCCCATGGGCTCAGTAGTTGCAGCCCGTGGACTCTGGAGCGCAAGCTCAGTAGTCGTGGCCCACGGGCTTAGTTACCCCACCAAGGGCAGGATCCTCCCGGACCAGGGATCAAACATGGGTCCTCGCCTGCATGGCGAGGCAGATCCGTAACCCCTGGACCTCTGGTGAAGCCCCGTTGTTGTTTTTAGAATATTAAACGTTCTGCAGTGATTTCCACAGCCCTCATTTCTTCCCACCATGGGGACCAGGAGAAGGGGAAGTAAGAGATACTTCTTCCCAGGCTGGGGCCAGCGTCAACCAGCTCACCACCCGTGACACTGGTCTGCTCAAGGGTTTCCTGCTCGGCGCTTCCTGGGGTCTCAAGAGGTTTCTAGAACTCTATGCAGGGCAGTCAGCCTTTTTCTCTCCACACACACTGCTATCTCCAGACCTCATCCATCACAGTGCCACATAACTCACTAGACTGTGGCGTTTCTTCGAGGGAATGTATAGGGAAGTGACAAAGAAGAAAAGTAGGTGGAAAGAAGGAAAAAAGGGGAGGCGGGGCAGAACAGATCGCCGCAGGAAGAGTTTCTCCAGGTTTCCATCACTTTTTGCGGCCGCCAGTGCTTGTAAAGCCACAGGCAGAAGAGCAAGGGCTGTCAGTCGCCACACCCATCCCTGCCGACTCGAGTTGGCCAAACTGCCTTCCCCAAAGGTGTATGTCGTCATACAAATATGCCCACGTCATGGAAGCTTTACCCCAAAATAAGTTTATCCTGGAATTCCAGGCCCAAAAAAACAACAACCCAGATGCTAATCTGCAGCTTGTAATCCTGGCAGACTTCCTGGAAGGGGCTGTAAAGGTCAGACTTAGAAATTTCAGACAACCTGCCAGCAAGTGAAATGCATTCCAGTCCTTCAGCCTCACAAGCCCTTCTTGCTCTGATAGAGACTCCTTTTCCCCTCCGCCCCTGCACCCCACCCTGTTGAGGGCCTGACAGGTGAGAATCACGCCCCCAGCCGTGAGTTCACGGCCAAATGCAGCACCCCCTCCCTCCTTCCTGGACTGCCCACTCCGCCCAGAGGGACACTCGGCCACCCTGCACTCGCAGGCACCAGACATCCTGTCTGTAGCTACCTGGAACGGGGCACCATAACCACACCTTCAGGAAGGCCGCACACTTCTGCTTGTGGCTTTAAACCTGACTTAGGGTCTCACAGGAGAAGGCAATGGCACCCCACTCCGGTACTCTTGCCTGGAAAATCCGATGGACGGAGGAGCCTGGTGGGCTGCAGTCCATGGGATCGCTAAAAGTCGGACACGACTGAGCGACTTCCCTTTCACTTTTCACTTTCCTGCATTGGAGAAGGAAATGGCAACCCACTCCAGTGTTCTTGCCTGGAGAATCCCAGGGACTGGGGAGCCTGGTGGGCTGCCGTCTATGGGGTCGCACAGAGTCGGACACAACTGAAGCGACTTAGCAGCAGCAGCAGCAGCAGCAGGGTCTCACAAAATTTCAGAACTTCTGCGTGCCAACCTCTCCATCACCCTCCTCCATGTCTTCCCGATTCAGGCAGAGCAGACTGTGGAGCTGGGAAGGAAAGCTTCCATCCACTCCTGCTGATGGGAGAGGCCTTCACATTTTACGTTCTCTCTAGAAAGACTCACAGCCTCAGAACACTTAATAGGTTTTGTCTGTCATTGTTGTTTTAAGATTTCTGTTCCTTTTTTTTCCCCCAAGAAAATCCTCTGAGCCGCAGGCTTTCCAGCCCTGAAACTGCCCTTGTAGGAGAGATTTGTGGCCATGATGCTCAGCATCACCGTCATTTTTATTGTTAGGTCAGCTTCCCCGTGAGATCTCGGAGTGCCTTTCTTTGTCTGGACAGTTTCCAAACTGTTCAGTGTATGCTTATAAGCTGCTTATGTTCATGAGGCTTTCA
Organism: Oreotragus oreotragus; assembly: GCA_006410675.1. Lineage (NCBI taxonomy): Eukaryota > Metazoa > Chordata > Mammalia > Artiodactyla > Bovidae > Oreotragus > Oreotragus oreotragus. The sequence goes on from SJYX01013122.1 coordinate 161,136, forward strand.
GAATCTGCACAAATTCTTTCCATGCCGGCTTTGAGAAGGAGGACTTAAAGCTAGGGCAGAGGTCTGCAAGCATGACCTGTGTAAAGCCCCCACACCTGTGCGGGTGTAATTCCCTGCTCCTGTTACCACGTGTATACACACACAGACACACATGTGCACAAGTATGGCGTGTCACACTGCTGCAAGCTTGGGTGTGGTTCCTGGACATTTTACATATCAATTCTCAGGTTGGTCCCCTTGGTCAGAACAGAAATGACTGTTGGCCTGCTACCGGGAGTAACTGTTGACCTGGTCCCCTAAATAAATGACTTTAGTCAACAGGTCAAAGTTCAGTTCAGTTCAGTCGCTCAGTCATGTCCAACTCTTTGCAAACCCATGAACCGCAGCACGCCAGGCCTCCCTGTCCGTCACCAACTGCCGGAGTTCACCCAAACCCATATCCATTGAGTCGATGATGCCATCCAACCATCTCATCCTCTGTCGTCCCCTTCTCCTCCTGCCCTTTCCCAGCACCGTTCACTAAAATCTCTAAATAGGTAGACTTTTTAAATTGATAATTCAGTTTTCCTCCATCTGTCATGTCGTACTTTGGGTCTGCAATGCAAATTCTACTGTGTTTAAGCCCAGCTGAGTTCCCACTTCTTGGGATCAGCCCAAGTTAATGACCATCTTCTTCTTATTCCCACAGAATTTATCATTATCTCAAATATTCTGAACAACCCAGATATGATAGGCTCCTCAACTCAGGTTTAAGTGCCTTAAAGGCCCATAATATGTAGGTATGCGTTCCAGAACCTAACACAGTGATGAGCCTATGTACGCAGGCACATCTGTAATACATTTATAATACTTACTAATTGAGGGACATAATGCAGACAGCTCTGAGAATCTCTTTGGCCTGATGAGGTGGTTCCTTCTGTATATTTTCTGCAGCTGATCTCAGAGATTAAGCGCATTTCTTTGCAGTTCAGTGTAAGATGCATACAAAAGTCTTGCCAGAGGCGAAAGTTAGAACTGAAGTAGCGGGGATTGCTTATCCAGCTTTCCTATCTTATAGACTTGATTTGGTGTAAGTTTCCTTGCCTGATGGTTAGCGCCTCCGTGAATTATACTCTTTAAGGCAGTGCTACTCAAACTTTAGTTAAGCGACAGAATCTAAAGGAGAGCAGAATTCTTAAAGCGCAAGTTGTTGGGCCCCCCTTAGAGATGGGAAGGTTTGGGCTGAGGTCTGAGAACTTGCACTTGATTAAGCTCCCGGTGCCATCGATCTATAGGCCACACTTGAGTAACTACTGCCTACTGTCCAGTCCAGATTAAGCTGCCAAGGGCTTCCACAGCCCCTAAAGCCAGTGCTTGTCATAGTTACATCACATGTGTCTTAATATATTTTACGTGCCTATCCATCCTCTAGACTCTTAAGTTCTTTCAGAGCAGGAAACACTGTTAGCCATCTTTGAATCTTAAAACCAGCCATATAGTACATACTCAATACATATTTGATGGATAAGAGAGTGATGGAGGTTCAGTGAATTGGATTAGACTGAACTGAGGTGTCCAGAGACTTAAGTCTAAAGGTTGAACTTTGCTGTGATTCAATGCCAGAAGGAAAATATACAGCTAGGAATCACCAGATTCTGGTTTATAAGAAACCACAGCCATTTGGAGACTACTCACAACCAGCCACTCCATGAACACCCAAGTCCACGTAATGGGCATTGTAGTGTCCTAGACACAGTGCTGTGCGTTGGGAGCACACGTGACTACAGCCCAGTCACCATTCTCAGGGAGCCCATGGCCCATTGTGGAGACAGCAGATGCTGAAAAGAGAAATCCCCAAACACGGTCTTCAGTCCTCTCAGCAAGGAAGGGACTTGGGCTGGGATTATAGACTTGAGCAAAGTCCAGAAGTTGTGACTCCCTGAGAAGTAACTTGCGCAAAGGGCAGTATAGCCTAATAGCTCGACAGGCTGACTCCCTGGAGCCGGGTCTTACACCCACCACTTTATGGGTATGTGAGCATAGGAAACTAACTTATTTGTGCCTCAATTTTATCATCTGTAAAGTGGGGAGGCTATCAGGACTGGGTCCTGGTAGCTATCAGGCACTCAGCAAGGGCTAACTATTTAGTATTATCATCAGGGCCATTATTTTTTTAATTCAGAGGACTCCAAATTCTACATCCATCATGCACTATGCATTAGCAATCCAGACCACTTCATTCTTGGAGTATTTCTCAGAGCTGGCCTATGCCGGAAGGCCGTGAGGAAAGAGAATTGGATTTTGGTGTATGGGGGAGGAGAGACGCTATAATGTTTACTGAAATCTCAGTATGGCTGGCAAGCCCTTGGAATTTGATCTTACTTTAATAATAATTAAATATCTCTCTTTCCCATTTATCAGATTGCATCCTATCTATTCTCATGACCTAATTTACCTCTATAAAGGTCAAAAAAACTCTGAATTTTAATATTACCATTAGTAATGTAAACTCAGCAGGTGAAAATTATGATAGTGGGTGCTTTGTAGCAGAGAAAAATAAGAAATGTCATACTGAGAAATGGACTGGGAAAATAACATGCCAAGAGCGCCATAATACAATTAATCTTTACCGGCAATAGAGTCAGTATCATACAAGATGAATCAAAATGACTAATTCTGGATGCACATACATACATTTAGAAGTATTTCACTTTAGTTTCTTCTATTTGCTGCTCCATTTTTATTGGTTAAGGAGATTTTTCATGTCAGTACTTTTTCAGGCTATGAAGGGTATGGACTTGGGTAGATACAGTAGTAGGGGGTACATTTTTTATGTACTGAAGAGAAATACACAACTGTTTCTGAGATCAAGGGTATTTTTTTTCATTTGGCAAGATCTGTAATGGCATATAGTAAAATAAAATACTGCAACCTGCGCTTTACTGAATGAAGTTAAAGGAAGACAAAAGAGTTATTTTTCTTACATTTACATCAGTTTATTTAATGTGAAGTGAAGTGAAGTGAAGTCGCTCAGTCATGTCCGACTCTTTGCGACCCCGTGGACTGTAGCCTACCAGGCTCCTCTGTCCTTGGGATTTTCCAGGCAATAGTCCTGGAGTGGATTGCTATTTCCTTCTCCAGGGGATCTTCCCAACCCAGGGATCGAACCTGGGTCTCCCGCATTGTAGACAGACACTGTACTGTCTGCACCACCAGGGAAGTGCTGTCACAAAACTATGCCAAAAGAAAGTCATCTCATCACCAGCTTGAGAACACAGTTTAAGCTTGCTGTGAACTGTGATAGCCATACTTAAGCTGTGATCCAGGCAGCAGTATGCTCTTAGTATTTAACGGAAAATGTCACAAAATTGAAATTACTCTTCCCTATCAGAGTTTTCTTATTAAAAGTATTTGTGGCATAATCCCATACCTATGGCTGATTCGTGTTGATGTTTGACAGAAAACAGTGAAATTCTGTAAAGCAATTATCCTTCAATTAAAAAATGGATTAAAAAAAGAATTGAACTATATATATACACACACACATACAACTGTATATATGCATTCATGTGTGTATGTATATTGTATAATAGTAAATATATGTGTGCATGTATGTGGGAGGAGGGTTATATGTAAAATATGAAAGGTAAGATAACTGAATATTAATAGTACTTATAACTGGGTAGTAGAATTCCAGTTACTTTTTTAAATCTATATTCTGTCAATGTTCTATATTAAAAATATATGTTTATTTATAAATACATATACATTTGTGATGAGAAAGCCAAGAAATGTTTTAAAAATTAAAGTGAACTCGAGAACTGTCTTAAATTTTAAAAAGAAAAAGAACGAAAAGAGTTATAAGCTTCTAATGTGACCTCCCCCAAAATGCTAATACTTTAAAACATATTGAAAGCACTAATGACAGATACAAACTCAAAATTAACTTTGTACTGACTGAATCTAAACTAGTAATGAAATTATTTTACTTTAAAATGATGCCACGATAAATACATTTAGGGACCAAAGGATGTTAAAATACCCAAAGCAACTGCATTGTTTATTTTCTCTTTTCATTAAAGGTAGTCCTCCTAGACTTCCAGTCTAGGACAGGGGTTTGAGCAAACTCTGGGAGATAGTGGAGGACAGAGGAGCCTGGCGAGCTGCAGTTCACGGGGTCACAAAGAGTCAGACGCAACTTAGCAGCTGAACAACAGGCTTCTGGTAAATCACCCCTGGCCGGGGCTGCTGACCTGATCCTATGACTGCCAGTCAACTTCATCTACAAAATTTATGCCTCTCTATGTAATAACAGACTCGCTTGATTTAATTCAACAAAGATTACCAAGTCTACTATTTATTCTTTTAAAAAATACATTGGTTGCAGATTTAGCTGTGTGCAGAGGACTGTGTAGCCCCTGAGGACACTGTCCCCACGTAGAGAAATGCCTGCAGGTGGCACGGTCGCGCCAAGTCCTGGCAGAGACACCGGAGGATGGCGGGGGTACAGCACGTGGCAGCTGTCACCTGCGGGAGGCGGCGACGGAGGGTGGCTGGAGAGCCGCTCCCAGCCCGGCTGCTGTCCTGAGGTCAGGACCCATACTTTCAGCTCCCTGTCCAAGATTCGGACAGAGTTAGAGAGTAGTACAGAGTTAGCTTCGAGTATTTATTATGAGTGCTTTCATTATGTGTTTAGGTGTTAACTTTCCAGCTACCTCCAGTATTCCTCCACTGCTGGGGCCAGTCCTTCTCATTCTTTGTGACCCCTGATTCTAGTATCATTATTCTGCTAGTTGTCCAGACTTTCTGCTTCACACACACACAGTCTGTTCATTCTTTATTTTCTTCTTTTTTGTATTTTCTTGGCCGCAAGGCATGGCATGTGGGATGTTAGTTCCCCGACAAGGATCGAACCCATATCCCCTACACTGGAAGCGCAAAGTCTTAACCACTGGACCACAGGGAAGTCCCCGTTCTTCCTGTAGAATGGCTTCTGTATCCCCCAATTTTCTGTCTCCTCCCCTCACCTCAACTTACCTGGAGCGTGGCTGGGGCTCCCGCGTGTTCCCCCTGCCCGAGCCTCTTCCCTCTCTCAGCCAGTCCCACCCACAGCCCTTGCTTGGTCTTTGGAGCATGCCCTGACCCCAGCTTGCCCCCACACACGTCTTCAAAACCAGGAGGGCATGCATGCAGCATCTTCTTCCTCCTCACTGGCCCCAGCATCCTGCCTTTGAAACCCTTCCCTGTTGCATGGATCATGGTTACACCAAGTCACACTTGTCCAAAGGACAGGGAGTCACCACCTAATAGCAGCAGAGAGCCGGGCCTGTCCCCACTAACCCTGCTCCCGAGCCAGGCCCCTGCTGGCTCGGGCAGGGGGAACCCGGGACCACGGCTCTCCGCCCTGCGCCCCTCTGCATTCGCAGCTGCCCCCAAGCCACCACTCATCGGCCAGCCTGGAGCCCCTGCTGACTCCCCAGTGGGCTAGGACTGATGACAGAGGGGACGGGGGCCCAGGACTCAGCAGGCATTCTGCAACTGACCAGAGGAGAGGCAACCCAGCACAGTGGTTAAGACTCCAGAGGGAGACAGCGCAGGTTCACATGCACAGCCTGCTCCGTACTGGTCGTGTGATCTTCCGCAAGTCCTCAGCCGCTCCAGTCCTTGCTTGCCTCATCTGTAAAGGGACAGAGCAGCGTGCTGACCTCCTAGGGCTCGGTCTTCCTGAGGAGGAGTGCATGACTTCATGTCTGTGAAGTTCTTTGTTAAATTACTTATTTCTGCATTTGGCTGTGCTGGGTCTTAGTCGTGGCACACGGGATCCTCTGTCTTCACTGTGGATTGTGGGATCTTTTTAGTTACATGTGGGATCTAGTTCCCCGACCAGGGTTGAATCTGGGAGCGCAGAGCCTTAGCCACTGGGCCACCAGGGAAGCCCCTGTAAGATTCTTATAATACCGCCTACACAGAGTGAGCACTGTCAGTGTTTATCAAATCAATGTCACCCAGGATGATCTGGAAAGAAAGCCACCGGGAGAAATGCTTTATCTCAGGGAACTAAACTGCCCTGAGTTTTCTCTTTCTTAATCAGTCAGTTCAGTTCAGTCACAGTCATGTCCGACTCTTTGCGACCCCATGGACTGCAGCACGCCAGGTCTCCCTGTCCATCACCAACTCCCAGAGTCTCCCCAAACTCATTGAGTCGGTGATGCCATCCAGCCATCTCATCCTCTGTCGTCCCCTTCTCCTCCTGCCTTCAATCTTTCCCAGCCTCAGGGTCTTTTCACAGTGAGTCAGTTCTTCACATCAGGTGGCCAAAGTATTGGAGTTTCAGCTGATTTCTTAATTGGTTCTCANAGCCATCTCATCCTCTGTCGTCCCCTTCTCCTCCTGCCTTCAATCTTTCCCAGCCTCAGGGTCTTTTCACAGTGAGTCAGTTCTTCACATCAGGTGGCCAAAGTATTGGAGTTTCAGCTGATTTCTTAATTGGTTCTCACCCGTTTTAATCTTTGCGATTGAAAATCTTAGAAAATCTTTTAGGTGTCTTAGGACATGATGGATGCCCTCTGGGTCTAAGTCCAGCCACTGAAACCCAATCAGGTGGAACATCCCGGCACAGAATATGAGCTAGTGCTGTGATGAATCCCTGCCTCTGGGCTAAGGGCAGGAGCCACACGTCTGCAGACCCTGGACATCAAAGGCTGCTGAGCAAAGGTGGGTTGGGGGCCCTGACCCGCAGGACTGGTGGTACCGAGCTTCAGCAACTGGTAAGATTAGTGGGGCCGTGGAACTTCTAAGCCACAGAAAATCCCTGCCTTCGTGTTCACTCCTGGGGATTGATCCATCCTTACATTCCCTGGAACCTTAAGGAATTTTGAAGCTTACTCAGCTATTCATTCTCGACAATCCTTTCCCCACCCATTCGCTTTTTAAATGTTTTTTTGTTTGTTTTTCTTCCCTCTTCTTTTTCTTTTCTCTCTAATTTTTATTGGCACTGAAATCCAGGGTAAGCATATATCATCAGTACCAAACTGGCTGTCTTACTTGGATGGAAGCGCCAAGTCGGGGGAAAAGAGCAAAGAGCAGAGATGAAATCTGGGGGCAAGAACAGACTGTAGGGCCCATCCGCTACTAAGCGCACTTTATACAAAGAGAAATAATGAAATGAGGGCCCACAGCAAGTGAGTGGCACTTAGGACGAGTCTTCTGTGTCTAAATCCACCGTTCTCCCACCGTTCTGTGTGTGTGTGCTCAATCATGGCCAACTCTTTGCAACCCCGTGGACTGTAGCCTGCTAGGCTCCTCTGCCCATGGGATTTTCCAGGCAAGAGTACTGGAGTGGGTTGCCATTTCATTCTCCAGGGAATCTTCCCGACCCAGGGATGGAACCTCTGTGTCCTGTATGCCCTGCATTGATGGGTGGATTCTTCTACCACTGCGTCACCTGGGAGTATCCTTTCACTATTCCAGGCCGTTGTTTATGGGTCATCCTTCATTTATCAGCCTTCATTTATTATCCTTCATGTATCAGGGGTACCTGCTATATAACCATCTTAGTCACTGGCTCATGAAGGAAAGCAGAAGAATCCATTCTTCCTCCCTGACTGTGGTTCTCGTCTTGTGCGAACTAGCTGAAGGTTGCTAGAAACTGGCATGGCGCTTGATGGATTGCTTTGGTATTTTGAAAAAGTGTTAAGTAGAGGCTGCTGAAGTAGCTGATCGGCATCTTGACTGTTGTCTGCAGGGCCCCTGGCTTCATGGAGTGTGATGTCTAAGATTAAGGCCTAGGCACAAACATGGAACAAAGGAGGCAGAGAAGGAACCAGTCACGGCATGGCGTTGGCAGTGGGGAGGCGACACGGTGACTCTTACCCAAGCGAATCTTGACGACTCTCTCACTCACCTTGCGCTGGTAGCCCTTGGAGGGCCACAGGGTGGAGGTCTCCTTGTCTCAGATGTGTTGGCGGGGGCGGGGGGATGTCATTTGGTGTGATATTCAGTAATCCGCTACCAGGTGTGCTTACATACAGCTCTTCAGAATGGCATCTATATGTCCTTGGCATCTTTCTATTCTTTCTAAATCATAGGGTAGCAGGATAGTAAGAGTGCCACGGAGCATTAAGAAAACGGACTACGCACAGTTCGAACCCTGCTGCAGTTTCTCACTTTTGCATACATGCTTTTGTGTAACTGTAGCCAGGGTCTTACACAGAACTCTCTCATAGGTGGAGTACCCTAAGTATGTCTTATGCACCTGTTGTGTACCCAGTAGGTCTTGAGAATAATAAAAGGAAATAATAATCTTAATAACAATGATGGCACAGTGTTCCTAGAAGGTTGTAGTCTGCAAAAGCACCATTTCACGGATGACGTTTGGTCTTCACAGCACCCCAGAGGGACACGCATACGTTGCTCTCCATGGTTTATGTAAAAGACAGTTCAGAGACACCCTGCCTGAAGTTATCCAGTACGTAAATAATGGGGACAGAATCGGAACACAGGTCCCACTTGGCCAGGCTGCCTCACTTGCTGGGATACGTGAGTGCCCTGCAGGACTTAGCAGTTTTGCAGAAGCAAACACAGGTGATCTTCGGTTTACGCCAAATGTACAAGCGGGCAACTGCCACACTAAGNCCAGTACGTAAATAATGGGGACAGAATCGGAACACAGGTCCCACTTGGCCAGGCTGCCTCACTTGCTGGCATACGTGAGTGCCCTGCAGGACTTAGCAGTTTTGCAGAAGCAAACACAGGTGATCTTCGGTTTACGCCAAATGTACAAGTGGGCAACTGGCACACTAAGTGACACAGGCAATGTGTTGAGATAAGGGAAACTTACAAATAGCCTGAAATCAATGCTGCTAAGAGATATGGGATTTGTACTGTGTATAAAAATACATGTAGGAGGTGGTGAATAAAAGAGAAGAGGGTTTTCTAAGAATGTATCTGGACCTACCATCTAAAGAAGAGAGGCTGTAAGGGGAGGACTGAATCCGAAATGCCGGGCTCAATCTGACATTTTTCCACGGGTTATCAGAAAGCATCCGAAGTGTTTTTTTGTTTGTTTGTTTTTTAATTTTTTACTTTATTTTACTTTACAGTACTCTATTGGTTTTGGTATACGTTGACATGAATCTGCCACGGGTGTTGATTTTATGTGGCTGCACTGGATCTCCAGTATTCTTGCCTGGAGAATCCCAGGGATGGAGGAGCCTGGTGGGCTGCCGTCTATGGGGTCACACAGAGTCGGACACGACTGAAGTGACTTAGCAGCAGTAGCAGCAGCAGTGGATCTCAGTTGCAGCATGTGGGATCTAGTTCCCCGACCAGGGATCGAACCCAGCATTTGGAGCACAGAGCCACCAGGGAAGTCCCCAAGCATCGGAGTTTAAAGTGGAAACTGGCAAGATGAAAGTGGTGTTTTAGAAAACCGATCTGGTAATACCATGTAAGGTCGACCTGAAGAGGGAGAAGCCAGGGGCAGAGACAAAGCAGGAGGTCCCTGCTGTAGTCCAAGGAAGAAATGAAGTGGACTGAGAGTGGAGCACTGGGCGTGGCGATGGAGAGAAGCAGGAGAGAGATTTCGCAGATCCTTGATGGGGTCCTGATCTAGAAAGGTCTTTGGGGGCAGGAGAGGATGCACCAAAGGCCTGCAAGTGGAAGGATGATGGTGCTGCTAATGAAAGAGAAAAGTCCACTTTAGAATGTAGACATTATAGAATTTTAGAAGGAGCCACATCAGGACGGACCTGGATGCACACATTTTTAAAAATAAGGACATTCCATTCATTCCAAAAGATGCAGTCTTTTATTTTTAATTAATTTTTTAGTTAGGGGATAATTGCTCTACATTGTTGTATTGGTTTTTGCTGTACAGAAGCGAGAATTAGCTATCCATATACACCTAGACTAGATAACATATATCGCCCCGCTCGGGAGCCTCCCTCCCCCCTCCCATCCTATCCCTCGAGGTCATCACAGAGTGCCGGGCTGGGCTCCCTGTGTTATGGAGCAACGTCCCCCTAGTTACCTGCTTGACACGTGGTTGTGTATTTTATACATCAGCGCTACTTTCTCAGTTAATCCTGTCCTCTTCCTCTGCTGTGTCCACAAGTCCTCCTCTGTGTCTGCATCTCCATTTCTTTTCTGTAAACAAGTGATCAGTACTGTTTTTCTAGATTCCATATACATGTTCCTGTACAGTATTTTTCTTCTCTTTCTGATTGACTTCACTCTGTGTAACAGGTTCTAGGTTCATCCACCTCACTACAGCTGACTCAAATTCTTTGATCTTTATGTCTGAGTAATAGTCCATTGTGTATATGTACCACTACTTCCTTATCCATTCATCTGTCAGTGGACACCTAGGTTGCTTCCAAGTCCTGGCTAATGTAAATAGTGCAGTAGTGAACATAGGGATACATGTATCTTTTAGAACTGTGACTTTGTCAGGATGTATGTCCAGTAGTGGGATTGCTGGGTCATCAGTCAGTTCAGTCGCTTAGTCGTGTCTGACTCTCTTGCGACCCCATGAATCGCAGCACGCCAGGCCTCCCTGTTCACCATCTCCCGGAGTTCACTCAGACTCATGTCCATCGAGTCCATGATGCCATCCAGCCATCTCATCCTCTGTCATCCCCTTCTCCTCCCACCCCCAATCCCTCCCAGCATCAGAGTCTTTTCCAATGAGTCAACTCTTCGCATGAGGTGGCCAAAGTACTGGAGTTTCAGCCTTAGCATCATTCCTTCCAAAGAAATCCCAGGGTTGATCTCCTTCAGAATGGACTGGTTGGATCTCCTTGCAGTCCAAGGGACTCTCAAGAGTCTTCTCCAACCCCACAGTTCAAAAACATCGATTCTTCGGCGCTCAGCCTTCTTCACAGTCCAACTCTCACATCCATACGTGACCACAGGAAAAACCATAGCCTTGACTAGATGGATCTTAGTCGGCAAATAATGTCTCTGCTTTTGAATATACTATCTAGGTTGGTTATAACTTTTCTTCCAAGGAGTAAGCGTCTTTTAATTTCATGGCTGCAGTCACCATCTGCAGTGATTTTGGAGCCCCCCAAAATAAAGTCTCACATTGTTTCCACTGTTTCCCCATCTATTTGCCATGAAATGATGGGACCAGATGCCATGATCTTCGTTTTCTGAATGTTGAGCTTTAAGCCAACTTTTTCGCTCTCCTCCTTCACT
>SJYX01013124.1:0-17743 GCA_006410675.1 Oreotragus oreotragus
GACTGTAGACGGGGATGGAAATTTAAATTTTCTAAGCCAATCTGATTTTCCTTTATTCAAAAAAGGCTAGTTTCCCTGCCTTTCAGTTTAGTTAATTCAGTAAAAATCTAGTGTTTTCCCCCTTTGTTATTCAAAGAGGAAGGCTGCTTTCTGCCAGAGTAATGAATAGGGCAGAGTTCAAGAGACTTGGCTGGAAGGAAACAGCTGTTTATTTGATAAAAGCAGATAGTACCATTAGGGCTTCCCCGGTGGCTCATTGTTAAGGCACCCAGCTGACAATCCTGGAGACATGCGTTGGATCCCTGGGTAGGGAAGATCCCTTGGAGGAGGAAATGGCAACCCATTCCAGTATTCTTGCCTGGGAAATCCCGTGGACAGAGGAGCCTAGTGGGCTACAGTCTACAGGATCACAAAAGAGTCAGGCACAGCTGAAGCCACTGACACAACATTGTACCATATCCTCTCCTCCTCTCCCTTTTAGGCCAGCGTCTTGGTGTTGTATCAGTAGAAATTGCTCGGGCTATCAGAATTATGCATTTTTATCCGTAGCCCTGGAGATACTTTCAGACTAGGAAAAAACATCCTTTGACGTAGGTAACACAAATGTTTGGTCATTTACCAAGGTATAAAATAGCATCAGCAATCCTAAAAGCGACTGGAAAATCAGATTTCCCCAAACTTACTATTTTTTCCAGGTTTAAGAAATCAGGCTTGGGGCTTAATTTGTAACACATGCTATATATATTCTTTATTCTTTTAAGCGAATTCAATGAATAAGCCCTGTATATCAGTTTACAATTTAAAGATGATTAAATTGCTTTAATTTAGCTATTTGGGGATGATTAGGGTGTTTTTTGGAGAGTGTTTTGAAAGAGCTGGTTCTAGAAATGCTGGTTTATCAGGCAAGGTAGAATTTGGCCTTGGGATTTTATAGAAACAACTGTGTGCTATTTAAATCTCTTTATCAAAGTATGGGCATGATTTTCAAAGTAATCATACCAGAAAATAATTCTATATATATTCTTTATTCTTTTAAGCGAATTCAATGAATAAGCCCTGTATATCAGTTTACAATTTAAAGATGATTAAATTGCTTTAATTTAGCTATTTGGGGATGATTAGGGTGTTTTTTGGAGAGTGTTTTGAAAGAGCTGGTTCTAGAAATGCTGGTTTATCAGGCAAGGTAGAATTTGGCCTTGGGATTTTATAGAAACAACTGTGTGCTATTTAAATCTCTTTATCAAAGTATGGGCATGATTTTCAAAGTAATCATACCAGAAAATAATATGTACTGAACTCAAATGTATGTTCTTCTTGGGTGGTAGGTTTGAAAATGGTTAATCGTGACTTGCACAAGGTGCCTCCGGGTTTGAGAGCCAGTGCTTTTCAGGAGGAAAATCATGCTTTAATCTCTCTTTTCTCTACTGTGTTGTAGCATACATAAATGAGATTTTATAAACTTGGTCATTTCCTAAAGTATGTTTTTAACTTGCTTTTGATCAGTTTTTTGACAGAGTGAAACCAAGAGGCTAGAAAAGATCAAAGGAACCTTTGTTCCTCATCAGGAGTATCTGTGAGCAGGTCACAGATTCATCTCCCTGGAATAGGTGCTTCTTTCTTAAACCTGTTGGTTTTAGTCTGCTTTTTATGTGTCTACTCTAGTAAAGGAACATACAGAATTATTATTCTTGATAGGATGAAAAATATTGAGTAACATTTAATTAAGAGTAATATGTTCATTTGTGCTTTTGGATAACTTCAGTTTCTTGGAAATCAAATTAGCATCTGAGCAAAGTGAGGATCCTAGAGCTCAGTTAAAAGTAAAAGTGGACAAAGTGGACTTAATGTGTTTACTGCTGCTGCTAAGTCACTTCGGTTGTGTTGTGCAACACCATAGACGATAGCCCACCAGGGTCCCCCGTCCCTGGGATTCTCTAGGCAAGAACACTGGAGTGAATTGCCATTTCCATACTCTGAAATTCTTGGCACTTGGTCAATGCCAAATGCTGTTTTTATTTCCATTTTTAAGGTCGGAGTCCTAATTATTCTTAAAGATGCACTACTTGGAACAGGCGGCATTGTGTCAGTTAGCTATTGCTGTGTTACAGGCCATCGTGAAATTCAGAGGCTTAAAACAAGAACTGTCATCATTGCTCATGAGCCTGTGAATCCCCTAGACAATCCACCTGCTCACAGCCAAGCTTGCTTATACATGTGTTGGCTCTGCTCATTTCGGCCAGTCTCTTTCACGGGGCTTGCTGGCCGCAGACTGGTAGAGGATGGCGCCACCTGACACTTGGAGCTCTCTTCCCTGTAGTACATCCTCTAGCGGGCTAACCCCTCTTCTTCATGTAGCCTTTACTCAGGCCCAGTACAGAGCTGGCACTGCATTGCTGTAGTCATGTTCTTGGGCCAAAGCAAGTCACAGGGCAGCCGATCTCCAAGGCTGGAGAAATAGTTTCCACCTCTTGTTGGGAAGAACTGCAAAGTCATATAGTAAAGTGCACGCAAGCAGGGAGGGATAAGAATTGGGCTCCTTCTTGCAATTTACCACCCCAAGCACGTAAATATCATATTGGATACTATAGTTGATCTTAAGGTACTGAGAAGTTTTGTTAGAATCATTGTTTCTGTTTAGCGTAGAAATTGGGTGGTTTTTTTTGTTTTGTTTTCTTTTTAACCAAGTGAGAGTTTTGGGATTTAACCTAGACTTTTCCACATTCTGCATTTATTTGGAGAAAAAAGGAATTTAATGCTTCCTGTTTTCTTACTGATGAGGAGTCACTGCTTTGGAGGATAAAATGTAGAGTTTTCTGAATGCCCTTTAGAAAATTGTTCTGCGTATTAATTGCCATATCAAGAGTCTTTACTTTGAATTATTTACTTTGGTATTGTCTTGAAATGTGAATTTTCATCACCTTCTGGCAGAATAAGTAGACAAGAGTCAGAAAATCTGATCCAGTGCTGCTGTTGGCGTGTTTGATTTGTAGGGCTTTCTCCCTCCTGGCTTCTGCTTCCCTAAGTATAAACCAGACGTCTTGGCTGGCATCTTTGTCAAGAGGATGTGGCCAGCACGTACTCAACAGACCACAGCTTTTCTAGACTCCAGTGCAGTAGAAGGCAGAAGGTGTTGTCTGTGCCACTGGAGTTCTTCACTGTGACCTTTAAGAGTTAAGCACGTTTCTGCAGTTGTTCTTATTGTTGCTCAGTTGTCCAGTGGTGTCCGACTCTGTGTGACCCATGGACTGCAGCACGCCAGGTTTCCCTGTCCTTCACCATATCCCAGACTTTGCTCAAACTCATGTCCATTGAGTCAGTGATGCCATCCAACCATCTCATCCTCTGCGGTCCCCTTCTCCCTTCAGTCTTTCCCAGCATCAGAATCTTTTCCAGTGAGTTAGCTCTTCGCATCAGGTGACCAAAGAATTGGAGCTTCAACTTCAGTATCAGTCCTTCCAATGAATATTCAGGACTGATCTCCTTTAGAATGGACTGGTTGGATCTCCTTGCAGTCCAAGGGACTCTCAAGAGTCTTCTCCAACATCACAGTTCAAAAGCATCAATTCTTTGGCACTCAGTTTTCTTTATAGTCCAGCTCTCACATCCATATGTGACTACTGGAAAAACCATAGCTTTGACTAGATGGACCTTTGCTGGCAAAGTCATGTCTCTGCTTTTTAATATACTGTCTAGGTTTGTCATAGCTTTTCTTCCAAGGAGCAAGCATCTTTTAATTTCATGGCTGCAGTCACCATCTGAAGTGATTTTGGAGCCCAAGAAAATAAAGTCTGTCACTGTTTCCACTGTGTCCCCATCTATTTGCCATGAAGTGATGGGATTAGATGCCATGATCTTTTCGTTTTTTGATTGTTGAATTTTAAGCCAGCTTTTTCACTCTTCTCTTTAGCTTTCATCAAGAGGCTCTTGAGTTCTTCTGCACTTTCTGCCATAAGAGTGGTGTCATCTGCATATCTGAGGTTATTGATATTTCTCCTGGCAATCTTGATTCCAGCTTGTGCTTCATCCAGCCTGGCATTTCTTCTTCTAGGCCCATACTGTTTCTATCCTTTATTGTGCCCATCTTTGCATGAAATGTTCCCTTGTTATCTATAATTTTCTTGAAGAGATAGATCTCTAGTCTTTCCTATTCTGTTGTTTTCCTCTGTTTCTTTGCATTGATCACTGAGGAAGGCTTTCTTACCTCTCTTTGGTATTCTTTGGAACTCTGCATTCAGATAGGTGTATTTTTCCTTTTCTCCTTTGCCTTTAGCTTCTCTTCTTTTCACAGCTATTCGTAAGGCCTCCTCATACAACCATTTTGCCTTTTTCTATTTTTTTTTCTTGGGGATGGTCTTGATCACTGCCTCCTGTACAATGTCATGAACCTCCATCCATAGTTCTTCAGGCACTCTATGGGATCTCAACCCTTGAATCTATTTGTCACTTCTACTGTATAATCCTAAGGAATTTGATTTATGTCATTCCTGAATGGTTTAATGGTTTTCCCTACTTCCTTCAATTTAAGTCTGAATTTGGCAATAAGGAGTTCATGATCTGAGCCACAGTCAGCTCCCAGTCTTGTNTCTTTGCATGAAATGTTCCCTTGTTATCTATAATTTTCTTGAAGAGATAGATCTCTAGTCTTTCCTATTCTGTTGTTTTCCTCTGTTTCTTTGCATTGATCACTGAGGAAGGCTTTCTTACCTCTCTTTGGTATTCTTTGGAACTCTGCATTCAGATAGGTGTATTTTTCCTTTTCTCCTTTGCCTTTAGCTTCTCTTCTTTTCACAGCTATTCGTAAGGCCTCCTCATACAACCATTTTGCCTTTTTCTTTTTTTTTTTCTTGGGGATGGTCTTGATCACTGCCTCCTGTACAATGTCATGAACCTCCATCCATAGTTCTTCAGGCATTCTATGGGATCTCAACCCTTGAATCTATTTGTCACTTCTACTGTATAATCCTAAGGAATTTGATTTATGTCATTCCTGAATGGTTTAATGGTTTTCCCTACTTCCTTCAATTTAAGTCTGAATTTGGCAATAAGGAGTTCATGATCTGAGCCACAGTCAGCTCCCAGTCTTGTTTTTGCTGACTGTATAGAGCTTCTCCATCTTTGACTGCAAAGAAAATAATCAGTCTGATTTCGGTATTGACCATCTGGTGATGTCCATGTGTAAAGTTGTCTCTTGTGTTGTTGGAGGAGAGTGTTTGCTATGACCAGTGCGTTCTCTTGGCAAAACTGGATTAGCCTTTGTCCTGCTTAATTTTGTATTCCAAGGCCAAACTTGCCTGTTACTCTAGATATCTCTTGACTTCCTACTTTTGCATTCCAGTCCCCTATGATGAAAGGGACATCTTTTTTTTTGATGTTAGTTCTAGAAGGTCTTGTAGGTCATTGTAGAATAGTTCAACTTCAGCTTCTTTGGCATTAGTGGTTGGGGCATAGACTTGGATTACTGTGATATTGAATGCACAGAGGCACGGTTTACTGTCTTGTATTTTTCAGGCCAGTGAGTCCCTGCCTTTTGGTGCCTTCTCTTTCCTGCCTTTCTGCCCCAGACTTCTCTGCTCAGCTCTGCCCCTGTTCACAGATCCCAGGGAGTAACTGTTGCTCTCAAGGCCCCATCCACCCAACACCTCTCGCCCTTGTGTCCTCACCCCTCTGTGCTGACCTTCATGGATACATCAGCTGGACTCCGAGGGGCCACAGAGCCTCTTAGAGTCTGCCACACTGAAAAGAAAGTGGTTGCGTCCTGTTTGAAACTGCTTCTGATTCCCAGGTGGCTCAGTGGTAATCCTCCTGCCAGTGTAAGAGCTGCAGAAGATGCAGATTTGGTCGCTGGATTGGGAAGATCCCCTGGAGGAGGAAATGGCAGCCCACTCCAGTATTCTTGCCTGGAGAATCCCATGGACAGAGCCTGGCGGGCTACAGTCCATGGGTTCACAGACAGTGACCGCAGACACAGCTGAGTGAGTGAGCACGCATGCACTGATTGTAGTGCCTGCAGCTGCCCAGAGCTGCAGGCTGATCCTGTTTGAATCCTCACCCTCTCTTGCTCTCAGTGGTGACAATTTGTTAAGTACACTTCCAGGGAGTGGGCGGTTTTTACATTTAGAATTTGAGATAGCCACAGTTGAAAAATCAGACGAAATAAGTCCTGTGTACCTCAAGGCTTATGTAAGTGTTATTCGCTCAGCTGTTTCTGACTCTGTGCAACCCCATGGACTGTAGCCCACCAGGCTCCTCTGTCCATGGGATTCTCCAGGCAAAAATACTGGAGTGGGTTGCCATTTCCTCCTCCAGGGGATCGTCCTGACCCAGGGATCGAACCCAGACATCCTCCAGGTAGATTCTTTACCGCCTGAGCCACCAGGGAGGCCCCAAGGCTTATGACAAAATATTTAATAGTTGGCGGCCCTGCTGGCCCTCCTGCTTCTCAGCTGCTCCACATCTTTTCTCTGGGGACCACCCCCCAATCCTGCCCTCCTCAGAAGCCAAAATCCTAGTCTACCTCAAAGGCGTGTTCACTTCTCTCTTTCTGCCCCTCATCAGCCTTCTTGCCCTCTCTGCTCAGCCTGACTCAGCGTGGCTGTGGAGTTTAGTCCCATCGTCTTTTATTATGCTTAAAAAAAATCATAAACATTTCTTCATGCTTCCGTGGTCATCATAACTCATTTTAGTGACTATATAGGCTATTGAGTTAATATATCATTAACCCATTTGATTATATGGCATTTTCCTTTAAGTTTTACTCCTTTGAATAAGGCTCATATGAACTTTTAAAAATGCGTAGTTCTTTTCTTTTTATCTGTTAAAAAAATTCTGCAGAATCAGTTGCCAAGCCTGGAATTCCTAAATCAGTTTATTGTTTTTATCATCATCATCATTACTGTTATTATTATTAGGTAGGTAATATGTTTCTCATTAAATGGAACAGGATTCTTACCACAGAAGTAGTTCTAATGTACCATGCTGACAAAAAATCATGAGAACCCTGGAAATGGTACGTTATTGTTGTTCTCAGTTATTCCTTGCTTATCCCTGCTCAGCAGTTTCGGTCTGAATTATTTAAAACAAAGAAATATAATCCAGCTTTGGCATTTTCATTTTCCCAGAAATTAAATGAATGAAGATCCAGTGGGGTGAACAGCAAGACAAATAAGATGATAATTTGATGTGGATACAGTGGGGCTATAGTCTTACAAAGAGACCTCTCTTTGTTTTCTCTCCATGAAAAACTCTGCAGCCCTACGTGAGTTCGTGCTTCTGGGACTAGGAGGGCAAAGGAGACTGATGGTAGAGCCCTCCACAGGATCAGCAGGAGTGTAAGGAAGTTTAAAAAGCACTTATGTAGTCTCTGGAAAAAATGACACATTTCCTTTCTAAGTACCTTTTGGAAAAGTTTCAGGCTATTGTTTTTAAAATAACCTAAACAAAGAGCTTGGCAAAATGAACGTTTCTAAAATTTTTTTTTTTCCACATTGACACAGTCTTAGACTATCAAAGAAAATCCCTCTGCTAGAAAAATGGGTAGAAGAAACAGCAAGCAAAACATACAATGAATTGAGGCGAGTGGGTGTAAGTTGTCAAAACAGTGAAGGAAAAGGAAGCTGTTTTATCTTAGTGCAGCGCGTGGCTTCCCTAGTGGCTCAGATGATAAAGAATCTGCCCACAGTGTGGGAGCCCAGGTTTGATCCCTGGAGAAGGAAATGGCAGCCCACTCCAGTATTCTTGCCTGGAAAATCCCATGGACAGTGGAGCCTGGCGGGCTACAGCCTGTGGGATTGCAAAGAGCTGGACACGACTGAGTAACACAGAGAGCATGGCTTAGACATTCATGAAGGTAGTTTTTGTAAAAATAAAGCCACCTGGTCTTGAACTTTGATACGGTTTATTAATATCATTCAGGAATTTTTAATAGTTTGTGCCTATAAAATGTGTTAAACTGTGTTGTTGTGAATAGATTTTGTTTCCGATTTGCTTAATAGTAAATTTTTTTTAGTTTGTGGAATTTGTTGATTTTTAAAAATAAAACAGCCCAACTTAAGCCTATTTTAGTAACCATTTTTTTAACCAATGAGACATATCCTAAATACAAACCAAATTTCTGTATTACTTAATAGAAGTTAGACAACTTTGTTTAAGACATAGTTTCTTGAGAGTGCTGGAGGAGTTGAATTTAATATTGTTTTGATTTTATCTCAGAAGTGAGAGATTTTAATTTGTTACCCAAGGAAGTAAAAGAGTATGCCTGGAAAAAGAGAAAGAAGGAATTCTAGATAGAACGTATGAATACAGAAGTAGAGCCAGCTATCAAGGTCAGCTGCCTGGTTTGAAACCTGATTTGCAAGCAAGGATGGTCTTCTCTTAACCTGAATGTGATAAACAATTTTTTTCAGGTGAAACACCCCCAACAAGTAGTATCAGTCTTGCCAGTTTTCTATGTCCACTGGAGCTGGGTGCAGACCACATTGTAGTACTGATGTTTGTCCTCCAGAGGAAATATTGCTGTGTTTCAAACTTCCTGGGCTCTAGGTAGGTCCCGTTTTGACCCTGGGCCAGTTTATCATTCTGAAGCTTCATGATGTTAAAGCGTGATTTTTTCAGGTTAGATGATTGAATGGAAGAGGTAGGTGACTTTAAAGTTTTCTGCTCACAGCAGCTTCTCTGCTGTCTGAAATCATTCTTCTTTCAAGAAGACACAGGGAAGAGCACGTCCCCTGAGGCCTCCATTGAACTACTGACGCATTTGTGACTGCAACTTTTGGGGTTGATTTTGGGGGTTTTAGAATATATCCACATTCTGATCTTTAGACCCTTAAAACCACACAGATAGGGAGCTTGTTAATCGCTTTGAGTGAAGGAAGGTGCTGCCCGACACCTTCATCTTCAAGTGCCTTGGCCTTTACTGTCCTGTTTGCAAGTGGAGTAGAATCCTTGAACAGGCCTTAATGTAATTTTTAGAAATGTTTATTTATTTATTTGGCTGCACTGGATCTTAGTTGTGGCACGCAGGATCTTTAGTTGAGGCCTGTGAACTCTTAGCTGAGGCATGTGAATTCTTCAGTTATGGCACATGGGATCTAGTTCCCCAACCAGATATCAAACCCCAGGCCCCTTGCATTGGGAGCATGGAGTCATAGCTACCAGACCAGCAGGGAAGTCCCTCCTTGAGCAGATCTAATGCTTAGAGGAGAGTTGGCCTTTAACTTCCTATAATTCCTTCTGTTTCATCCCCTGTGTTGAACATATGTAATGCAATGTATCCATAAGCATTCTGTACTAAGTAACAAAATACTGTCAACAAAATGTGATATTGTGTTAGTAGTTCGTGTTAGTAGTTTAGGCCTAAGGATCATCATTATAAGCTTCTATTGATGATTTTAGGTGAGGGAAAGTGAAAGTCGCTCAGTTGTACTCTTTGCTACCGCATCCACTATATAGTCCAGTGAATTCTCCAGGCAAGAATACTGGAGTGGGTAGCCTTTCCCTTCTCCAGGGGATCTTCCCAACCCAGATATCCAACCCCGGTGTCCTGCATTGCGGGCAGATTCCTTACCAGCTGAGCCACCAGGGAAGCCCTTAGGTGTGGAAGGCCATGCCAGTGCCGCTCATCCTGCCGTGCGCTGCCCAGGGGGACTACTGCCTGGCGAGAAAAGTCCTTGCTAGGGAGGTGAGGGACGAGGGCTTCGGATGCAACCTGAGCTCGGTATTTTGGGCAGCTGAGGAAGATAGCTTGCTAGGATACAGGGTCTGGCTGTGGAAATCACAAGCACTTCAGTTGAACCCTGGATTTGAGACCACCACTGGGGGTCTCTGAGCCCACGGGAAATGGGTTGCGAGGCTCCTTGGGAGTTGTCGCCAGTTGTTGACATACCTGAGGTGTTCTGGAGGGTGGAGCCCACCAGGTAACGTGGGAGGAGGCTGCACTGAGGCATGAGTGGTGAGGGTTGGATGTTGGTGGACGTGCCAAGAACAGAGGCAAGGTCCAGTGTCTTAGGCTGGAATTACTTCTTAGAAAACAAGCAGAAACCTGCAACACTGTTACCACATCTAAAGAACAGTATCTTTTAATATCAGATATCTAGTCAGTGTTCCTATTTGCAGCTGTTTCATGATAATATTAGAGAAGGCAGTGGCACCCCACTCCAGTACTCTTGCCTGGAAAATCCCATGGACCAAGGAGCCTGGTGGGCTGCAGTCCATGGGGTCGTGAAGAGTTGGACACGACTGAGCGACTTCACTTTCACTTTTCTCTTTCATGCATTGGAGAAGGAAATGGCAACCCACTCCAGTGTTCTTGCCTGGAGAATCCCAGGGATNGGAGCCTGGTGGGCTGCAGTCCATGGGGTCGTGAAGATTCGGACACGACTGAGCGACTTCACTTTCACTTTTCTCTTTCATGCATTGGAGAAGGAAATGGCAACCCACTCCAGTGTTCTTGCCTGGAGAATCCCAGGGACGGGGGAGCCTGGTGAGCTGCCGTCTATGGGGTCGCACAGAGTCAGACAAGACTGAAGCGACTTAGTAGCAGCAGAAGCATGATAATATAGGCGCGTATATCTAACAGTTTGACCGAATGAGGATCTAAGAAGTCTCCACATGGTGACTACTTGATGTGTCTGTTAAATCTCTGTAGTGGTAAGCTGGTCCTCCATCTCTGTGTTTCCCCCCTTGCAAATTATGTGTTGAAGAAACTAGGTCATTTGTCTACAGAATTTCCTTCAGTCTTGCTTTTTTGCTGAATAAACCCCAGTGGTGGTGGTTACTGTGTTCCTCTGCATTTCCTATAGACTGATAGTTGGATCTAGAGGTTTGACCAGATGTGTTGTAAAATAAAGTTGGTATCATACTGCACCTATCAATTTTATATAGGGCCTTTTACTTAACATTATATCATGAACATTTTCCCATGCCATTAAGTATTTTTTCTATTTCATAACTTCATTTAAATGGTTTCCAACTAGAAAGATCTGTTCCATCAGTTCAGTTCAGTTGCTCAGTTCTGTCCGACTCTTTGCAACCCCACGGACTGCAGCACGCCAGGCTTCCCTGTCCGTCACCAACTCCCGGAGTTTGCTCAAACTTACGTCCATCAAGTCAGTGATGCCGTCCAACCTTGACATCCTCTGTCATCCCCTTCTCTTCCTATTCTTTTCCTTCTGTTCATGGAAATGTCTTAACCTCTGAGATTTGTGGAAGAAGAAAACTAAATAACCGTGAACAGTAACCAGGAACCCACAAATAGTAACAGAGCGGTTTAAACATTACCTCAAAGAGTGTCAAATTTTGATTTAAGGTGTTGAACTACAAACAGTAAAAAGTATAGATCTGTTTACACATGCTTTAGTCTGATCTGTGTCTGGCTTTCCCTTTTAATTTTGGATGTGAACCTGAACTTCTAGAACTTCCTATTGTTATGCCTGAAGTCCGAGTCCCCAAAACTGAGAGAATAAGACGTCCACAGCAATGCAAAAGCAGAAGGGGGTTTTACTGCTAGTTCCAGCTAGGGCTCCCGTCTCATCCAGCGCAGTGGAGTCTTGACGAGAGCCCCGGGCTCTTAATCACATCTACTTTTATAGCGACGGTTCTTTGTTCCTGTACCAGCATAGCTGATTGGCCAAACCGTACACGCGCGTGGGACTTTTAAACCTCGCATCCCTATCCGGCATCTCTATCCGAATTGGCTCCGACCTGGCAGGGTGGGTGGCTACGGGGCTTCCTTTCTGATTGGTCGAGCTACACTGCCTGTGAGAGTTCCCAGTGTCTCAGCTTCCCTATAGACTGAAACTTAGGCCATAGCCTGCCCCTTAGAGCCTGTCTTGGCTCCTGTTTGGTCCTAACACTATCACAGTATAGGTACTCATGGAAGAGTCTGCCTGATTCTCGCTTTGTGAACCATGTGACATAGGAGCTCGTTTGATGGTGGTTGAACAAAGAGACTGCGTGTCACCATGTCTTCATGGTTCCCATGCAGACGTGGTATATTAGTACCTGCTTGATTGCAAATGACGAAAGTCACTTGGATTCGCTGAAGCTGCTGAGGGTGATCGTGATGAGGATGCTGGGGTGTCTGCCTCACAGAACCCTCAGAACCCAGGAGAGGCCTCAAGGGCAGCTGGCGTGAGGCCCCTCCACCTGAACTGTCTCCAGCTTCTCTTTATCGGTCAGCTTCATTCTTCCCCCTTTATTAATGTATAGAATTCTCCAGTCCCAACTGAAAAATGTGTGGCCAGAAACGGTCATTTCAACTCCTGGAGAGGTACGAGTCTGTTTCTCTCTCCTGGTTTCTGATTTCCCAGGGAAGGAACTGACTAATCTCTTCTCTGGTCTGACCAGTGGTGATCAGAGGTGGGATAATGTAGAGGAAAATCCTGGATTCAACTTGGCAAAGATTCTGTTGTGACCTGTCTGCCGTGGCTGGAAGATGGGACGTGTTGTACAAATGGCAATTCATACACTAGGGCCTGTCTCCAGGTCACATAAAATAGCATGATGCCTGCTGTGCTGCTCAGTCATCTTATTTATTTGGATAAATGAGGGTCAGCATCTAGTCTTTCTTTATTACGGTCTAATCATTTACAGTAATCTTAAATAAGCTGGGCAGATTCTGACACATGCATGCACCCACATCACCCCCTCTCCACAGCCTGACACGGCCCCAGAAAGTTCCCTCGTATCCCTTTGCTGTGTTCTGTCCTTTCTCAACCGCGGAAGCAGCCACTGTTGCAATTTTTATCCTCAGAGACCAGTCTTCCTTGTCTCGCACTTCAAACAGAATGGAAACAGAGAGTTTCAGCACTTAGCCTTAATGTATTCTAGCTCAAGGTTGTAAGCAGTAATTCAGTGCTGGCCGTGAGCCAGAGTCTTGTTGCTGCTGGAAGTACAAGAGTGGCTGTGACAGCTGACAGTGAGGGACGAGAGAGGGCGGGGGCTCCGGGCGGAGGCAGAGCGCGCTGTGCTGGGCGCGGCGGCCAGTGTCCCGCTCTGAAGGGGAGAGGCCTGGAGCTTCCGGGGGGCCTGGTGGGTGCAGGAGAGGCATTCCTTCCTGCTCCTCTGAAGGCATGAGCCACAATAGGAAACCTGGGCTCTTTTGGTCGTGCGTCCTTTGCCCGCCTGTGGGCAGGGCTTCCTCATCTCCCGCGTGTGCTCTGGTGAAAGGAGAGGCCCAGCAACTGGTGTGGAAGGGCTTCCTCCCAAGGCCGAGATGGCTGGGAACTCTCAGTGAATGAGCTCCACTCTGTATGCAGGTCTCTCCCAGTTCTCCAGAGATGTTTTCTTTCCGTTTACCTCAGCTCTCTCCTCATTCGGGTGGGATGGCTAAGACACCGAGTGTGCAGTTGGTGCCAAGAGTCAGCATTCCTCAGCGTTGTTTGTGTATCGCTATATAATGAGCACTTTCCATGTTATTGATATTATTTAGAATCCTGACTCCTAGTTCTTGCATAACTTACCACATATAGACATAACTGTAGGTAGCTATTGGGTTGACCAAAAAGTTCATTTGTTTGTAAGTAAAAATAAAAGACATATTTTTCATTTTCACCAAGAACTTTATTGAACAGTGTAGTCAGTTAACTAAATGAACTTTTTGGCCAGGCTGCAGGGAAGCCTGGGTTTGCTCTAGTCCATGGGGTCACAAAGAGTCAGACAGGACTGAGCAACTGAATAGCAGCAGTAAATATATAGAACATGTGTGTGTGTGTATACATACATGTACATACTAGTATAATATACCATGTACTCTATATGTGTGTGTGTGTGTGTAGTTGTCTAATTTGTCCAATTGATTAATGTTATAAGGTCAATGGGAAATAGTATTGAAAATAAGAAGTTTACTTGGGTGGCAAAGAGGATAAATTTATTAAAGACTGCTCATTCTTTTATTTTCTCTACAGGACTATCCGAGTATGGCTGAAAAGAGACAGCGGTCAGTACTGGCCCAGCATTTACCACACAATGGCCTGTGAGTAGCCGCACTGTTCCACCCAAGAAAAATGTCTTTGATGATTTGAATTTCAAAATGAGCTTGTTGGTTACCTAATACCTACAGCATTCTGTGTTAAAATGCAGGAAAACTCCCCTTCTCTTGCAAAAAGGAAGCTGAGTCAACTGGTTTAACTGAATCAACTTGAACAAAACTTGGGAAAAAAAATAGGAAGAGGAAAGCTGCCCACCTCCCCCATTTTCCTTTGTCTTCATTTTGCCAGCTTACATTAGTAGTAGTTTTCTACTTAGTAATAGCTGATACCGACACTAAAACAGGATTCTGAACACGCCTGCCTCATACCTGGCCTTTTATGCTGCTTTTTCTTAAACTCTGGGTACTGTTGAGAAATTTGGTCCAAGGCACGACACATCCTAAATGGAGATTTTTTTTTTCCCCAGTACTCAAACATGTTCTAAAAATAAACCCCAAATATAAAGCTTTTGTATTGAGATTTTAGAAGAGCCCTGAGATGTAGTGACATAAAATTGCAGTTAAATCCTGCCCTTCCTGCCAATCTAAGCTTTGCCTCCTTCTCTCCCATTTCTCCATCCTTTCTTGAAAAAAAAGATGTGGTACCACCCAGGTCCAAGCTGGAGTCAAGTCCTGCCACCCCAGTGGCCACATGGAAGGCATCGTAGCTGCTTATTTCCCGGTGGTTTTGGTCCTTAATGAGGGGATTTTCCTCGGTTAAGGTTTCAGTGTTCAGAAGCCCTCCCTTGGGAAAAGACACACGGTTCAGGCTGGATGGTCTGTTACTGAAGACCATTACGAAGTTCTCCAAAGAAGAGCGCTTGCCAGGGCCTACCTCTGTGGACACTGCAGCTCCGTGAAGAGTTACCGCGGGGGCTGTGGGGTGTGTTACAAACGCAGAGTAGCCAGTTATTCAGCAGACTCTATTCCGTCAGCTTGAGTCGCCCTTCCAAGCACTGCCTGTCTTGCTAGCACCTTTTCATTTATTGCAGGGTAGCTGCAGGATTTCGATCCTATAAACATTTCCACAAAGGATTAGTAGTTTATCAGGATTTTCCTTTGTCCTGCCTTCCACTAACAGCTTGGGCAGGCTGGTCACCTTCTCTGTCTTGATAACCATTCATGAGAATGAGGTAGACTTTTTGGAATACTGGTATAAAGCTAACTATTATAAAAGGACCCTTTTATATAATTATAAAATAGTTATAAAAAACTGTTATAAAAAGTAAAATTTCATTGTATGTATGTAACGTGTTAAGACTACCTGAAACCCTAATCGTGGTCTGTTGTGCAGGCAGTAGTATCTTCTGTCCTGCGTCCGCATTTATTTGTGGATGGGTCAGCTTGGTTACTCAGTGTGGAACATGAAGTGGCCATTGTCTCAGTAAATGTCCTTACAGGCCCATTTGATAAATTTACTTTGGGATTTTGGGGAAGTGGGGCAAAGGTAGATGGAGCACCCTCATCTTCTGAGCCTACTTTTTGCTCAACTGGAAAAAAAAGGCTTCTCTTAGATGAGTAACTCCTTACTTCCAGTGGTCCAGTGATGGGTCCGTAGCTGGCAATAGCCACAGCAACCCGGGGACCTCTACCAGTGCTGGGAGATGGTTTGCCATCCTTGTGGGTGGTCTTATTAATAATGTTGGCTGTGATTCCTCCCTCCACCTGCTTCCCTTACACTTCAGATTTTGCCCACGGCTCAGTCTCCTTGAGACCTCAGCTATGGAGTTCATGCTCTTTAGAACAAGGAGAGTCTAAGATGGATTTTTGTACAGATGTCCAGTATTTAGTACAGTGACCCCTTGGCTTGCATTTCCCTCAAATACTTAGTTCAGTTTGTAACTGATTTCTCTCCTGGGACACCAGAACCTAGCAGCAGCAGCACACACTCTTCCTTGGCTTTTGAGTTTTGGGCACATGGCTTTGCTTTCTCCATTGCCATCCCTTGCTATCTTGGCTTGACTGTATCCTCCGGAAGTAGCTCCCAAAATTCTGTGGCTTGAAGGATCAGGAAAAAACAGGACAGAACAGGCATAGCATCTGTGCCATGGGTGACTGACACCTGCATGTTTGTATACATGCATGCAGCCTTTTGCTTCCAGATGGCTGGTTATTACCTCCAGCTAGAGCAGTGTCTGCTGATGAAACTGCAGGAACACTGCCAGAAGAAAACAGAATGAATGAATGTTGAGGAATTTGCTTGTCTGTTTTAGGGTGACTTTTTAAATTAAATTCAAAACACAAGAAGAAAAGTGCCATGTTGCTTTTAAAAACTACTACAGAGTCACCAGTTGACATTTTAGTGGTCATCCATGGATTTAAACTGTTCTCCATGATAAAACAGAGGTGATCAGTAAGCGAAACCTTAGAATATTGCTGTACGTGGACCAATTATGAATCATAACAATACCTCACGTAACAAAAATAACTTTCAGGATCTGCTTCAGCTGAAGAAAAATGTAACTATCAGTTTCTATTTCCACTGCGTGCTGCTGCTCAGATGCTCAGTCATGTCCACGTCTTTGCAACCCCATGGACCGTGGACTGTAGCCTGCCCGGTTCCTCTGTCCGTGGGATTCTCCAGGCAGGAATACTGGAGTGGGTTGCTGTTTGCTCCTCCAGTAGGTCTTCCCGACCCGGAGATCAAGTCTGTGTCTCTTATGTCTCCTGCTTTGGCAGGTGGGTTCTTTACCTCTAGCACCACCTGGAAAGCCCATCTACTATGTGTCTCATGCATTTTTCTTGGTACTATTTTACCAAATCATCACAATAGCTGTTATAAGAAAGATGATATTTTCATCATTTAGTAGACAAGGAAACTGAGGCCAGAGATTGGAATTCTAGTCCATGTGCATCCAACTCCAGAACTGGGCTGCTTACCACAGTATGGGGTGAGTCCACAGACTTCTCCTACAAAGGACCAGACATAAATATTAGACTTTGTGGGCCAGACAGTCTCTGTGGCAGCTTCTCAACGCTGCCATTGCAGAATCAAAAGCAGTCATAAAGAATACATAGATGAATGAGCCTGGCTGTATTCCAGACAACCCTTTGTTTATAAAACTAGAGTTTAAAGCAAACGATTTTGTACTGCAGTGACCTTTTTATTTTTATTTTTTTTCTTTTTCTAAGTAAAGCTTTATTTCCCTTTTAAATGATCTTTATTTGTTTTTTTAATTTTATTTTTACTTTATTTTACTTTACAATACCGTATTGGTTTTGCCATACATTGACATGAATCCGCCACAGGTGTATACAAGCTCCCAATCCTAATTCCCCCCTCAACCTCCCACCCCATATCCTCTCTCTGGATCATCCCCGTGCACGAGCCCCAAGCATCCTGTATCCTGTATCGAACATAGACTGGCGCTTCATTTCTTACATGATAGTATACATGTTTCAATGCCATTCTCCCAAATCATCCCACCCTCTCCCTCTCCCTCAGAGTCCAAAGTCCTTTTTATACATCTGTGTCTCTTTTCCTGTCTCGCATACAGGGTCATCATTAGCATCTTTCTAAATTCCATGTATATGTGTCTGTATACTGTATTGGTGTTTTTCTTTCTGGCTTACTTCACTCTGTATAATTGGCTCCAGTTTCATCCATCTCATTAGAACGGATTCAAATGTATTCTTTTTAATGGCTGAGTAATACTCCATTGTGTATATGTACCACAGCTTTCTTATCCATTCATCTGCTGATGGACATCTAGGTTGTTTCCATGTCCTGGCTATTATAAACAGTGCTGCAATGAACATTGGGGTACATGTGTCTCTTTC
>SJYX01013124.1:23000-63342 GCA_006410675.1 Oreotragus oreotragus
CAGTTCTAACTGTTGCTTCCTGACCTGCATACAGATTTCTCAAGAGGTAGGTCAGGTGGTCTAGTATTCCCATCTCTTTCAGAATTTTCCACAGTTTATTGTGATCCACACAGTCAAAGTCTTTGGCATAGTCAATAAAGCAGAAATAGATGTTTTTCTGGAACTCTCTTGCTTTTTCCATGATCCAGCAGATGTTGGCAATTTGATCTCTGGTTCCTCTGCCTTTTCTAAAACCAGCTTGAACATCAGGACGTTCACGGTTCACATATTGCTGAAGCCTGTCTTGGAGAATTTTGAGCATTACTTCACTAGCACGTGAGATGAGTGCAATTGTGCGGTAGTTTGAGCATTCTTTGGCATTGCCTTTCTTTGGTAGTTAGAGAACTTTAAACTGTTTTCAAGTGGTAACTTCATTTATAGGATTTTTTTCTGTTACTTTTTTATAAAACGTATTATTTCAAAGTAAGCTCAAGTTTGTTTGTTTGTTTCCTGGCATTCATTTCTTTCCATGGTCAATTAAAATTCTTAAGGCTTAAGTGAACCCAAATATTTCTTTTTCCAAGTGTTCCATTTTCTAAATCACTTTAATTTTGATTTTTAGCAGAAGGAAGTGATTTATTAGAGTTTCTCCTTTCTGAAACTCATTCTCTGGCCTGCACTTCCTGGAAGAAGTTTAGGTGGAACCTGGAAGGTCATGTCTATGGGAAGAGTCAGGCTGTCTCAGTCACATGACATTGCCCTGGACCAAGAAACAAACTGGGATTGTATGAGTCACTGCAAAACAGGACTTTTTTTGACCACTGGGGAAAAACAACAGCAACAAATAATCCCAAAGCAGCCTCCCCAGTTTGCTCACATACCTTGGAACGGGAATTGTGGTACTGGACACCTCTCTTTCCACAGATGCCCGCTACTGTTTTGCCTCTGATTGGGAAGGGAGGATGGGCAGGATGACCCACAGAGTTTGGGTGGCAGACAGCTTCTCTAAACACTGGCCCCCACACCTTTCCAGAAGCAGGTAGGAATTTCAATCAGATGAAACTTCATGCTGACTCGCTTCACCCAAAGTCATAGAAGTAACTTGGAAGGTTATTAAAGTAAAAATTCGAAACTAAAACAGCAGAAAGAAATTTAATAACATTTTTTAAAATAAAACATCTTTGCTCTCTTTTTTTTATTTTAACCTAAGTTGTATAGCTCTTTTTAATAACATACCTTGAACAATGACTTAACGTGCTTAACTCTGCTCATAACATGGTCTTTGTCTTTCTGGCAGCTCCCTGCTCTGCTATGGCTTACCATCATGATAGTAGACGGATATTTGTGGGCCAGGATAATGGAGCTGTGATGGTAGGTAGCTTCCAGAATGTATTCATTGTATTGACCTCCCCATGTTCACCATTGGACAGTTTAAATAAAGTTAAAGAATGCCCAGTTGTTTGGCATTAGGAAATGTTTCATTTAATACAGATGGTAGACCCGAAAATGGATTAATTCTAGAATTAACATTAATAAATTAATAAACTCCAGATTTTCCTTGACTTATGATGAGGCTTTATCCTGATAAACCCATTGTAAGTTGAAAAATATTGTAAATTGAAAATATACCTCATCTACTGAATTAATTACTTAATCTACTGAATTAATTAATCTACACCTAATCTACTGACTATCATAGCTTAGCCTCACCCACCTTAAACATGCTCAGAACACTACCGTTGGATGAAGTCATCTAACACAAAGCCTATTTTATACTAAAGTATTGAATATCTCATGTAATTTATTGAATACTGGACTGAAAGTGAAAAACGGAAGGATTGTTTGAGTCCAGAATGGTTGTGAGTGTGTCGATTGTTCACTGTCGGGATGCTGAGTAGGGGCTGTGGCTGCCCTTGTCCAGCATCACGAGAGAGGATCGTATGGCTTATCACCCGTCTGGGAAAAGAGCAACATTCAAAAGTCAAAGTACAGTTTCTACTGAATGTGTATCGCTTTTACACCAGTGTAAAACTGAAAAATCATAAGTTGAGCCATCCTAAGTCAGGGACCGGCTGTAGCTCCCGGAGCTCTGATGATTGATGGCTGATTCTCAGGCTAACCCACAGTGCACAGCCTTTGTACAGGAAATATGAGTCCCGTGGCAGCCCCCGTGCCTGAGCCCATGAAGAAGGAGACTGGGGCAAGGAGGACGTGGGGGAGATCACATGCGCGCGCGCGCGTGTGTGTGTGTGTGTGTATGACAGGAGGGAGGAGAAGAACAAGATCAGGGACTAGTCATTCAACCAACAACTCATGTAACTCTTTGAGGCAGTGCTTCTCAAACCATCTTTGGTGAAGGACCAGATTTTTAAATTTTCAATTTATTAGAGATTGGTGTTTTTGTAAGTCTAATTGTATGTGTGTGCGTATATATATTTCATTAAGATGTAATTCATATACCATAAAATTCACCAAAGTGTGCAATTCAGTGGTTTATAGTACAGTTACAAGATTGAAAGTGTAGTCACTCAGTCGTGTCTGACTTAGCGACCCCATGGACTGTAGCCTGCCGGGCTCCTCTGTTCACGGGATAACCCAGGCAGGAATACTGGAGTGGACTGCCATTCCCTTCTCCAGGGGATCTTCCTGACCAGGGATTGAACTTGGATCTCCCTCATTGCAGTCACATTCTTTACTGTCAGAGCCAAGGTGTGTATGCATATATTTCATTGAGATATACTTCATATACCATAAAATTCACCAGCTTAACGTGTGCGGTTCAGTGGTTTTATAGTATAGTTTCAAGATTAAACAACCGTTAATAGTCTAGATTATTTTTATCAGTGCCTCCCACCCCCCAAAATAAATCCCATATCCTTTAGCAGTCACCCTACATTGTCCCTTCCTTCAGTTCCTAGCAGTCAGTAATATACTTTCTGAGTTCATTCTAAACATTTTATGTAAATAGAATCATAAAATGTATAACTTTATATTTGGCTTCTTTCACTCAACATCATATTTTCAAGGTTCATCTATGTTGTACCTTGAATTAATACTTCAGTCCTTTTTGTGGTGGAATAATATTCTGTTGTATGCCACACTTTGTTTATACATTCATTAGTTGATAGTTGAGTTATTTCTACCTTTTGGCTACTATAAATAATGTTGCTATGGACAGTAAAAGTTTGTGTTTGACCATGAGTTTTCCATTTTATTGGGTATACACATCTAGGAATTGAATTGTGGGTCATATGGTAACTCTGTATTTAATTTTTTACAGAACTGCCAAGCTGTTTTCCAAAGTTGTTATTCCATTTTACATTCCCACCAGCAGTCTATGAAGGTTCTAAATTTTACATATTTACCAACATTTATTATTTTCTGATTTTGTTGATTTCCTAGTCAGTGTGAAGTGGTAGCTTATCTAATTTGTTGGCATATCATTGTTGATAGCAGCCTTTTTTAGTACTTTTTATTTCTGTAAGACTTAATAGTCCCCTTTTCATTCCTGAGTTTAGTAGTTTGAGTCATTTCTCTCTTTTTTTTCCATCACTCTAGCGACATGTTTGTCAGTTTTGTTAGTTTTTTTCGAAGAACCAGTTTTCACTGATTCTCTGTTGATTTGTTTTCTCTATTATTTTTCTGGTCTCTGATAATGTGTATCAGCTCTTATTTTTTCTTCCATTTGCTTTGAGTTTGGTTTGCTTGATTGCTATTTTGGATATTACATTACTGAGTGAGAAAATTTGGAAGGATCCCTGGTGGCCCAGATGGTAATTTGCGTGCAATGCAGGAGACCCAGGTTTGATCCCTGGGTCGGGAAGATCCCCTGGAGAAGGGAATGGCTACCCACCCCAGTATTCTTGCCTGGAGAGTTCTGTGGTCAGAGTCCATGGGGTCGCAGAGAGTCCAGCACGACGGGATGCCTTTCACTTTTGACTTAATCCGCTTGAATGTCATGACAACAGTAAATTGCTGGAAAGTTTTCTGAACGCTTGGTCCCTAATTTTCTGCTTCTTTAATCAGGACCAGAGGTCCACAGGCCTCATTTTGAGTAGCACTGCTTTACAGAAGTGGGAATTGTGGCAGTAAGGAAGACTTAGCTCGTGGGGTTCCATCATGTGTGAAGTGAAGAATGCACACGGAGCAGTGGGAGTGCAGGCCGGTGCCCACACTCCCCTGGCCCGAGAGAGTGGCCTGGCCAGCCGGTAGCTGCTAAGCCCCAGCGGGTGGCGGGGGGTTAACCAGGAAAGGAGGAGGAGGACTTGCAGACACAGAGGGCTGGGCCAGCGAAGACGGAGAGGCTTTCGAGGTCAGAGTGTGTGCAGAGAACAAGAATGAAGTGGCCTGGCAGCATGAAGCGGGTAAGACTGAAGAGGTGGCTGGAGCAGGTCAGAGAGCCGTGCGTTCAGCTGTGTCCTGCAGAATGCTAACTAAGAAGGAAGTAGACGTGGTCCCTGCTCCAGGGCTCTTCTGGACTAGTAAGAAGGGCAGGTAATACAGAAGTAAGCATCGCATTGCAGGTTGTGTTGAGCACTGTGGAGACATGAACGGGAGTGGGAAGGAGAGGGGCCAGAGAGGTGTGTGGCCCCGTGCCCAGCAGAGAGGATCTGCAGGAAGGAGAGCTGCTCCAAGGCTGTGATGTCCAGCCGAGGCCTAAAGGGCAGGCAGGAGACAGCCAGGCAGAGCAGGTTTTCCAGGAGTGAAGGTATGTGTGGAGGCGCCAGGCAGGAGGTCTCTGTGTGTCTGAGGACTTGGAGGACATCCTCTTGGCTGGTTGGCGCTGAGTGACAGGGCAGCATTAGGGCTGATGGGACCGGGTGGGCTGAGGGCAGGTCGTTCAAGGCCTTGTGGGTCCGAGTGAGGTTCCGTTTTGTAAACCCATGGGAAGCTCTTCCAGGGTTTTCAGCAGAAGAATGGTGTCATTTAATTTACGAAGATCCCCTTGATGCTCAGTGGAGCATAGATTGGAGGGGAACAAAAGTGCAGGTGGGAGGGAATTCCCTGGTGGTCCAGTGGTTAGTATTCGGCCTTTTCATTGCTCAGGCCCCAGGTTCTTCCTGCTCTGGTCAGGGAGTTAAGATCCGGCAAAGCCATGCAGTGTAGCCGAAAAAAAACATACAAGCTGTAACACCATATATAAAAATAAACTCAAAATGGACCAAAGACCTAAATGCAAGTATAAGGCCAGACACTATGAAACTCTTAGAGGAAAACATAGGCAGAACATTCTTTGACACAAATTGCATTCAATATCTTCTGTGATCCACCTCCTAGGGTAAAGAAAATAAAAACAAAAATAAACACATGGGACCTAATTAAACTTAAAAGATTCTCAAGGCAAAGGAAACCATAAAACAAAAAGACAGCCCACAGAATGGGAGAAAATATTTGCAAATGAAACGACTGACAAGGGATTAATCTCCAAAATACACAAACATTTCATGTAACTCTATGTTAAAAAGAAAAACCAAAAACCTAATCAGAAAATGGCCAGAAGATCTAAATAGATACTACTGCAAAGAAGACATACAGATGGCCAAGAGGCACACGAAAAGATGCTCAGCATCAAGAAAAATACACATCAAAACTACACTGAGATATCACCTCGCAACGGCCATCATCAAAAAATCTGTAAACAATAAATGCTGGAAAGGGTGTGGAGAAAAGGGAACCCTTCTACAGTGATAATGGGAATGTAAATTGGTACAACCATTATGGAAAACAGTATGGCCGTTCCTTAAAGAACTAAAAACAGAACTACCACGTGATCTAGCATTCCCACTCCAGGCATATATCCAGAGAAAACTCTAATCCGAAAAGATACATACACCCCAGTGTTCATTGCAGCACTGTTTACAATAGATGCAACCTAACTGACCGTCGAGAGATGAATGGATAAAGGAGATGGAACGTTACTCAGCCACAAAATAAATGAAATAATGCCATTTGCAGCAACATGGATGGACCCAGAGACTATCATACTAAGTAAAGTAAACAGATGGAGAAAGACAGATATATGGTGTCGCTTACCTGTGCATGGTAAAACATGGTACAGATGAATCTATTTACAAGACAGAAATAGAGTCGCAGATGTGGAAAACAGTGTTGTTAGCAGAGGGGGAAGTAGAGGGGAGAAATAAATTGAGACATTGGGACTGATAATATACACACTTTTATATATAAAATAAGTAAATAATAATAGACCGTATAGCACAGGGAACTCTACTCGATACTCTGTAATGCGCTGTAATGGAAAGGAATCTAAAAAGAGTGGATTGTGTATGTGTGCCTGTTCGGCTCCGTTGTACAGCACAGACTAACACACATTGTAAATCAATTATAACAGCCACAAAAATTTTAAGAATGGAGGTGGAAATATCAGTTGTTGCCATCTGGGTGAGAAGGTTGTGGCAGTGATGATGGACAGAAGCAGATGTCTTGAGCTGCAGCTGTGACAGGTTGGGTGCAGGGGTCGGGAGAGGAGCAAGTCAGGTGATGGCTGGGTTTTTGGCTTGAGCGTCTGGTGGATGGTGCTATCATTTATCGAGAAGAGATGGCTTAGGGGTGTGTGGGGAGAGGGCATTTAGAACAAAAGGACAGTGAGGAATCAGTGGTAGCAGTTAAGATACCTGGGAGGCACCATTCATGGGTGATGTGAAATGGGCCAAGGGGTGGGAGGGCCAGCCAGGACAGTGGTTGTGGTAGCTGGAGGGGCAGTCAGTTTCAGGTGGGGCAGAGAGAGGATGAGGTCAAGGCAGGAACATGACCTTGGGGATGGCAGTTAGCAGCTGGTGGTCACAGGGAGAGCTGTTTCCATGCGGTGGGGTGGTGCCCTGGGGTGCAGTGGATTGAAGGGTGACTGGGGTGAGGAGCTAGAAAGCCTCAGTGTCGAGTGTGGGCTGACCTATAGAGAAGGTTTTGGCTGGGATGGGGTGGGGGGGCAAAGAAAGTTTTAGCATTGTTAAGAGGGTTTTGTGTTCACTTGTTTTGCCTTTTAAATTAGAAGAAGTCTTGAGTGTGTTTACCAGCCAGGAAGGAAGGAGCTAGGCTCTCTGCATAAGAAGTTCACTGGATAGGTGGTGGGAACGGAGGGCGGGGTGCGGGATCTGCATGGTTGAGGTTGATGCCCACCAGTTTTTGGCTGCTGTAAATCCGTTGTGTGATAATAAATGCTAGTGATCTCATTTTTCTCCTTCTGAAGATTTTTATCGGAATATGGTGATGTGCATACACATAATAAGAGGCCAGGAGTGCAGGCCTCAAATAGCATCTCCAGGAATGGCAGTGGCCATGGATTTATTTCTCTAGGGACCCTTTTTGTGGCTCCTGGTTCAAGGGTACTGTCTACCGCCATTATAGGATGGCATATAAAACTCTTACAGCTCTTCAGTGGAAAGGGGCGATGTAAGTCCAATTTAGCATTAGTTAGTACTGAACTGTTGATTTCCCATCGGAGGTTGTGGTGGTGGTTTAGCCGCAGAGTTGTGTCTGACTCTTGTGACCCCTTGGACTGTAGCCTGCCAGGCTCCTCTGTCCATGGGATTCTCCAG
This sequence comes from Oreotragus oreotragus, assembly GCA_006410675.1. Lineage (NCBI taxonomy): Eukaryota > Metazoa > Chordata > Mammalia > Artiodactyla > Bovidae > Oreotragus > Oreotragus oreotragus. The sequence continues at coordinate 30,533 of SJYX01013124.1, forward strand.
GCAAGAATACTGGAGTGGGTTGTCATTTCTTTCTCCAGGGGATCTTCCCGACCCAGGAATTGAACCTGGATCTCCTACATTGTGGGCGGATTCCTTACTGACTGAGCTATGAGTCCCAGCAGAGATTAGTATATCTAAAATGCCGATACAGTTTTGTACTTTGTAGAACCAAGATGAAGGACAAGAAATCAATATTCCTTTGTGGGGTTTTTTTTCATCCTAACCAACAATTCATAATGTCCATGTTATCTAGACAATTAAGAGCTTATCAGTTTAGCACTGATCAATAGAATTTTTAAGTAGTGTATTTTCTTTAGAGTTTTATCTTAATCTTGTGCCTGAGGCTCATTTTTTTCATTAAGAAGCACATACTTTTAATTTTTTCCTAGCTATAAAGTATTACACAGTCCATAAAAACTTTGGAAGATAAAAAAGGAAAACCATCACAATCTTTAAATTTCTTTTTTTTGTGTGTGTTTGTGTGTTAAATATATGTAATATGCCCCTTCTATTGCTTCAGATACCCAGTGCCTTATTTTCACTGGTGCTGAGAACTTTGTTAGTAATGGGTCTTTGTATATCACTTTACTTTGGATATATCATCTTGAGAAACTTTTAGTGACACCAAGAGAGCAAAATTAACAGGATGCTCCTTTGCAATTAGAGGGGAAAGAAGTGTAGAGCACTCATTTGTAGAGTAAGAGTTAGACCAAAATTCTGTGGTGGTCAGCAGCACTTTCTTTACTTGTCTGATTCCAAAATAAACACTGTTGCAAGGACAGGACCAAGAAGCAATTCTCTACTGTTCTTATGGAGCCAGCCTTGAGTCATAAGGCTGGTGATGGCCAGTTTTAGATTTTACATCCTTTTGGAAGATAAGTTCCTATTGTTTTTAAAACTATAACTGTTCTCTTGTTGCATGTTTTTACTTTTAGGAATTCCATGTTTCTGAAGATTTTAATAAAATGAACTTTATCAAGACCTACCCAGGTAATTATAATACACACACTCATTTGCACACATATACACGTAGATAGACACAAAAATAAACTAGAACACCATGTCCTATGATCAAAATTAGGTTTTCACATTAACTTTTTAAAAGGTTGGTTACCCCAGTTACATGAGAGGCTGTTACCTCTTCCGAATTATTTACACATCCTTTTCCTGCCTTTTAACATTTGAAATTCTGTAGACTGTTCCACTGGGTGCATGTGTCAGATTTAGTTTAACCATTCCTCTATTTTTGAAAATGTGTACTGCTCCCATTTTTTGATAACACATACTAAGATATATGAAGATATGTACGTAGGTATGTGTGTTTACATATATCTGTGTGTATTTTATATATATGTGTGTGAAAAAGTAATTTCATATATATATGTGTGTGTGTATCCTTGATGGTTACTAACTCAGATCCGGTTGTTCTTATTACTTTAAGATAGATTACTAAAAGTAGAATAACTGGGTCAAACATTAAAATTTTTTTTAATATTCTAGATTTATTTTGCAAAACTCCAGCAATGGTATAAATATTTTAATGAGTAGTGATCAAAAGTGCCTGTTCATTAAGTCTTCATTGCTCTTTTTAAATGCTTATTGCCAGTTTGATAGTCAAAATAGTTCTGTTTTAAAATTATTTAAACTTTATTTGATATTGTCCATTTGTTATGTTTTATGAATGTCTACATGACTACACCTACATTCCCAGGGGGTTGTAGTGTTTTCTGGTTAATTTATAAGAAACAGTCCCTCTGTTTTTCTGAAGCAGCCTCTGCGGCTAAGAGTAAGGTCAGATGTGTGTCTGTCTAGCTTCTGACTTCATTCATCAGACTGGGCATTTATTAAACACCAGCTGTATGCAAGACCCTGCTCCACATAAAGTAGACAGGTCACTGCCCTGGTATGGCTTAAAATTGACTGGCGATAGAAATATTCCAGAAGTTAAGTAATAGAATACTTCCTCATTCTCACCTATTACTTTGGAATGTGGAACTTTACAAATGCTTCATCTTAGAAATAATGAAAAGTTAATTTCAGAAAATTTCAGTTGCCCTTTTCACAATGCCAGTGTTTCCTAAAGAGTCAAGGCACTAAAGGTACAGACAATAAGAACAAACAAACCTGTTCTGTTAAGAAAAGACTACTGCTTTCCATGTGAAACTCACTGATAGTAGTTTGAGGTTTTTTTAAATCTGTCCTCTGATATATTATTTGAATCCCTCTTGAGCATTATTCTTTTAAGGATTTGTAGCTTCTGATGGTCTCCTCCCTTGCAGGGAGGCAGAGGGCAGGGCCTCAGAGAGCCTGCCCATTAGATCATGGATTGGGGGTCGGGCAGATTCTCTGCCACCTGTTCAGAGTGCAGGCTTCCTGGGGTGGGCCTGTCCAGTCTGTGAGTCTGCAGGCTGACCGGGTGGAGAAGGGGAGCCCCAGTTCCCACCCACTGAGACTGGATCGCCCAGGTCGTGTTTCTTCTCTGTTGCCACAGCTCATCAGAACCGGGTGACGGCGATCATCTTCAGCCTGGCCACCGAGTGGGTGCTCAGCACGGGCCACGACAAGTGTGTCAGTTGGATGTGCACCCGCAGTGGGAACATGCTCGGGAGGCACTTCTTCTCTTCCTGGGCCTCGTGTCTGCAGTATCCTTCCCGGCTCAGGAGTTGGCTCTGCATCTGATCCTCAACTGCTAATTGAGATCTAAAGGCTGAATGATTCCTACATATTTCACATAAAATTGAAGAATTTCTGTCTCTCCTTTCTTGGGTATAAAATTGGTTTATTACGACTTGGTGGTTAAGACTTGGCCTCCCAATGCAGAGGATGTGGGTTCGATCCCTAGTCGGGGTACTAAAATCCTGCATGCCTCTTGGCCAAAAACCCAAAAGAGAAAACAGAAAAACTATGGTAACACATTCAGTAAGGACTTTAAAAGTGGTCCACATTGAAACAAACAAAATACTTTAAAAAATGGTTTATTAAAAGTAATAAATGAATTGCTGTTCTCTGCTGGGATGTGCTATAGGTATTTTAATACAGAAATCTCAGAAAATCTAAACCTCGTTCATACAGACCCCTCCCTTCACTCCTTTGCTTTTTGAAGTGAAATAAAAGACATTTTGTTGTGTAAAGAGGAAAAAAAAGAAATGAATCTTGTAGTAGTGGGTTATTTGCAAACCTGGCAAGAGAATACAAGAATTTGTGACCCTGGAATTCAGGGCTACAAGGAATTTTTTAGTTTTCTTGTGTGTGTTTGAAGAGGGTTCATAACCTTTATATGGCTCTCAAAGGTGCCTCTGGATCCCTCAAATGTTAAGAAATTGCCACTCTGAAATTCTGCTGCTGTATTGGATTTGTTTCCTGTAGAGCGTGCTTTTGCATCAGGCTGCCTGTGGTAGCTGTGTATCTTAGTGCTGGCAAGGTAAAGGCTGTCAGCTGCAGGCAAACGCCCCATGGTATTTTCTCTTTCCGTGTTGGACATCTGGTGGTGTGAAATTCTTTCTTCCATTGAGAGCCTTTATAAAAATGTTTGCTACAAATGAATGTATAGCATGAGATACTTAAAATAGTACCATACACTTTAGAATCAAACAAGGGAAGACTACTTAGATATATTGTGTGCTATATAGGCTTTTCTATTAACGTGTTTCATATGGATTGATAGAAAATAGCACAGAATTGCATCATTGTGGCCCAGCCTGTGGTCTTCCTTTTGATCCATGTTTTGGAATTAAAACAGTAATTATCTTATTGTGTTTAGATACCTGATTTGCCACAAACTGCTATGGCCATAGAGTAACCGAGTGTTAATGACAAGTTGTTACCAATAGTTAATATATTTTTAAATTTTAAATTTACTACAGCCCCAAATGACTGCCTTTTGGATGGCTAAACTCTTCAAAGCAATTTAAAGTAAACCATCCTCTTCACTTAAATCTAGGCCTCCCAAAAGATGAGTTCACATCATTTGCTCTCAGTTTTACATTATTTCCAGAGATAATTTCATAAAAGGCATTTTTCTTCCAGTTCTTTTTGACTGCTTTCATTATTGAGTATTTTACATTTTAAAACTTTACTATATGATTACTTATTTTTATGTCTCTCTCTCTCTATCAGTTCTTTTATCTTTTTTGTTGCCAGTTCCTAGGATATCAGTTGAAATAGTAACAGGTACTCAGTGAATGCTTATTGAATGAATGAATATTAATTTTCCTGATAATTCTAGCTTAAAGCATTTTTTTCTTTGGTGTTTCCATGCTGCATGATTTTCAGTGGAGTGTTTCTTTTCTCATAGTTTTAGGTTTGTGCTTACCCTTTATAGAAAGTACGTTTTCTGCTTTGTAGCTTTGAGATGGATTGTGTTATACATCCTTGACTGCTTCTCCACAGATATGACTTTGATACTCAGTATGCGTTTGTTGGTGATTACTCTGGACAGATCACCCTGCTGAAACTTGAACAGAGCACCTGTTCAGTTATTACCACCCTTAAAGGACATGAAGGTAGGCTGTGTGATCACCGCTATTTTCCACCTAATATGTGTGCATGCGTGCCTGCTCAGTCGCTTCAGTCGTGTCCGACTCTGCATCCCTATTTACTGTAGCCTCCAGGCTCCTCTGTCCATGGATTCTCCAGGCAAGAATACTGGAGTGGGTTGCCGTGCCCTCCTCCAGGGGATCTTCTTGATGCAGGGATCGAACCCAAGTCTCTTGTCTCCTGCATTGACAGGTGGTTTCTTTACCACCAGTGTCACCTGGGAAGCCCTTTTCACCTAATATGGGCATCCAAATCTAGTTCTGGGCTCTGTGGTTTCATGAATGATTAGCTCCCTAAGATCTTATCAGGTTTCAGTTTGACTGGCTAGATATGGGACTTCAGTCCCAGAAGATCTTATGAAAACTAAGTGAAGGCAAGGTATGGGGTTAGGTTTCATGATCCCGTCTAGATTTGTAATACTGGTGTGACATTACTTTCTGTTCTGTTCCCCTTTTTAAATTAAATTAGTTTCAGAAGAGCTTTTTAAAATTTTGCCTAAATGGTAAGACCTTTGGATGAAGATTGTTATTACTATTTTAAATTTGTCACTTTCTAGGACACCAAACAAGACACAGTAGGTCAGTCAGTACAATTGGAAGTGTATGAGCTGGTTCTGTCTTTATTTGGGAAACATCTACTGGGGAGGGACTGAGGGAAAAGAAAGACTGGGTGGAATTCTGTTATTTCTGTAGCATAGTGAGTTGGCAGGGCTTCGTGGAAAGGTTTTAAAGTTCAGTTGACTGTATTTCATAACAGATTAGAAGCTTTGAGACCATCTGGTTCAGATTGAAGAGTTAGGAGTTTGTTGAAGGAATTAATGATGGATTGATTTATGAAAATAGTGTTTTTAAGTATAGCAAGTTTAAATGTCCTCTGTAGGTAATTTATTTAAATAAATCTGAATCTGTGACCTTGTAGAGGAAAAGGGGGAGGGAAGGACAGTAAGTTTGAGTAGATAAATCTAAAGGCAGGAAAACACAGACCCTCAGAAACCACTTGCTGTTTTATGACTCATGGTCTCATGATCCCAGGCTCTTAAGTGTTCTCTGGGTTGCTCAGGACAGAATGAGTTCTGATAACTACTCAGCAGGGTTCCTGTAGAAAGAGCTGGCTTGTCTGCTGTTAGGCTCTAGCTGAAAAACATGGGTCATAGGATGAAACAGGGCTAGGGTTTCTGCAGAATTGATCCCTGAAGCCAGTTTTGCACAGTACTTCTTTTTTCACTTTGGTTAAGCTTCTGTGAGAAACAAGTCTCTTGTGGTTTGCTTTTGAATATGACTTTACCAGTTTTCTATACACCCACCAGAAATACTGTTAGCTTGTGTGACTGGTTTCATAAGTTTATTAATTTTTCTAGGCAAGCAGCAGTTAATGGAACAATGAAGAGATCTGTTGAAAGAGAAATCTGTAGAAAGAAAGATTTTTCCCAAGGGTATCAAATTTAGTAAGTTTAGTCAATATAGAATGTGAAACGTAGGATTTGGATTTTTACCTATGTTCGCTGGCATAATCGTGTGGTACAATTTCACTTTTTTTCCCTTCCTCTAAGATGTTAATTTCCTTAAACAGAGGCATCCTGGAGTAGGACACCCACAAGGTCCCAGAGACCTGGAATAATTCAGACTTTTATCTTAGAAAACCCCTGAAACCTTCACTGCCTTTGCTCTTTAGATACTGGTAGCTATTTTTTTTTCCCCTTCAAAAGCTTTTTCTGAACTAACCCTCATGTACAGCTATTTTATAGTTTTTTGGTATAGAGGAGGAAAATCTTCTTTTAAACACCTTTCTGTTCAGAGTAGTTTGATGTGCAGCTACCGAAAACCCTCGTCTTATAGCTTGGGTAGGGGCTGTGCTGTGCCTCCTGTGTGACTCATGATAGCGGGTCAGGTGCCCTTTCATGCCGCCAAGATCCGCTCCTACATCCAGACTCAGCTAGTCCTGGTTCAGCCTTCTGTTGGCGGTTGTAACGCGTGTGCCTGGGGAGAGCCCCAGCTAACCGCCCTCTCTCTCTCCTAGGGAGCATCGCCTGCCTCTGGTGGGACCCTATTCAACGGCTGCTCTTCTCGGGAGCATCTGACAACAGCGTCATCATGTGGGACATCGGGGGAAGGAAAGGCCGCACGCTCCTGCTCCAGGGCCACCAGTGCGTGACTGGAGGGGTGGGATCCGAGCTGGGGCAAGGCAGGGGGAGGCATGAGTACTCTGAGACCACTGTCTCCAAACCGCATCCTTTCAGCTGTCCACGTGATCGGGCTTTCTCCCACCTTTCTCTGCCAAGGAGTCACCCCAGTGAAATGTCTGCTTCAGGCAGACGTGGGTTAGACACCACGGGTGGGGACTTTGACCTTGGAAGATGGCCTGGGGTAGACACCTCAGCCAGTCTCATTAGCGGATTTCATTAAGGAATAATGTCTGGATTGACCCAGTCCTGCTTCGCCTAAGCTGTGGCATTTAATGCTCAGGTTTTTGCCATCTAGTCTTGAAGAGGAACCCTTTCCTCCTCGTTGGGTAGGCTTATCTGTTGCTTGGCTACGAGCAGAGTCAAGTTGAAAAGCAGCCAAGGAGAGGAAAGCTTCTCCCCACAAATCTACAAGTCAGGACGCTGTTTCCTAGGGCGTCCAGAGGAGGAGGCAGACAGGCATGCAGGAGCAGGGCAGATTCCCTTACCCTGTCAGAGTGTGTGCACGTGTGCATGCGTGCATGTGTGTGCACCAGTAATCTCCATCGTGTTCAATTGCTTGTTCTTATGGATTATGTAAGTAAGGGAGTTAGACCTCCCTTAAGAGGTGAACACCTCTTAAGTTCTGAACACCTAGTGGTTGGTCCAGAAAACTGTGGTCACCATCTCTTCTCTGACCTATAGTTCTTAATGATGAATTTGAAAGTAGCAGCGTTTATTTCATGGTAACTGTTATTGTGTATAATACATAATAGAATGCCTGGTAACCTATATACAGGGATCCAGATGACCATACCAAATAGTTAGTGATAAAATGCCAGTTGCTGATTCCAGCGAGGGGAGACACTGGAGCCTGCGTGAAGACAGGGCATGTGTTTCCCCGCTTGAGGCAGTGACTCCTGTGTGTTTGCAGTGACAAAGTACAGGCGCTGTGTTACCTGCAGCTCACGAGGCAGCTGGTCTCCTGTTCCTCGGACGGTGGAATTGCAGTGTGGAACATGGATGTCAGCAGAGAGGAGGTAAGAGAGAGCAAGGCAGGGCTGACCTGGGGAGGCCCACAGCCCGCCTCTCGGTTTTCCATCCTTTGGCTGGAGATGCCGGCAATCCCAGCTCCTCCCTGCTGCGGCTGCTGTCTAACGCGGTCCTGTGTGTCACTGTCACTGTGTCCTCCACTCACTGGAGAGTTTCCACCGGGACAAGCAGTACACACACATGGGGCATTTAGGCTGATTTTCACAGAGAAGTGCATGGAGAGGGTGCTGGAGACAGTCCAGCCCGTCCAGGGAATGGACGCAGGCAGGTGCTCCAAGGTGGTGCTCCACGTCTGTCATGGGATCCCCAAGACACTCACCAGGGACATAGCTCATCTGGGAAAATACTCCCCCATTCTCTGCTTTTATTTTCCACCAGTTCCGTCCCACTGAGTCCGTGTCAGTGTGGTATTCTTTCCAGGAGACCTGAGTTTAAGTGCCTTAATTTCTTCATCTCCATTCCTTCTTCCATCAAGTGAAATAATTGAATGAAGTGACTTCTAAGCTCTCTTCCAGTTATTCGGACAGACACTCTAAACAATCCCCTTTTTTTCTATTTTAAATAATGCTGCAGTGAATGTTTTTGACCTTGTCATTGTGTGATTGTTCAGATATTTATTTCAGACAAAATTCGGAAAATAGACCCTTCGGGTCAAGGGTGTGTACAGTCTTAAGGCTCTTTATAGATGTTGTCAGATGATTTCCAGGCAGGATTTCCATTCTCATCTTTACCTGCATAGGTATTATTTGTCTTTTCCAAGTGACGTCTCCCACCTGTGGTGTAGAGAGTGGCGTTGATTCCAAAGATTTTTTTGTGAGGGGGTTAGGGACTTATGGTTTAACCTCAGAAGCATTTACTGATCAGCTAAACGGTAGCCCTAAAGTCTGGAAACTTAGGCACACATACTTCGTAAGTGATATTGTATTGTAGTGCCTGTTGTGACAGGGCTTCCCAGGTGGCTCAGTGGTAAAGAATCCACCTGCCAATGCAGGAGACACAGGTTTGATCCCTGGGTCAGGAAGATCCCTTGGAGAAGGAAGTGGCAATGCACTCCAGTATTCTTGCCTGGAAAAACCCATGGACAGAGGAGCCTGGAGGGCTACAGTCTGTGGGGTTGCACAGTTGAGCCGCTAATCAAAAAAACAGCTCATACTCTGATATCACGCGATGTGTCCAAATGCTGTCCTTTATACAGCGTGTAGGTCAGCTTGCTGCCCACTGCAGTGGATGTCAGGCGTGAATGCAGCATTCCCCACAAGCCCTACACAAGCTCCCTGTGTCGCCTCTGTTTACTTGTGAGTCTGATTCTCCCTGAATACAGTTGCATCTTTAGCATACCCTCGGGGACTTAATCAGAGGGGTTCAGTCTATTAAAAAAAAAACACAGCGACATTATAAGACATTACACTTCCAGACTTTATAATTACTGTGCTCTATACATAAAGATTCTTGCCTGCCAGAAACTTGCAATCTAGTGAAGGAAATAGATTCCCCTATAAATAATAAAATTTCATTCGTAATCTGGAGAAGTACTGATTGCTAGTTTTTTAGTGACCTTGTAAGACAGGTCAAATAGAGGAAATATTTGACCAGCAGATGGCATGTCTGCTGGTTAATTTCTCTATTTGAATTTTCTAAAAAGCTTTTTGGTAAGGCTTAGAATAACTTGTTATGAAACACATGTAAGATTGACTCAGTATCCCAGAATGTGTAATACTGCCTTTGCAAAGGTCTGTCTGAACTGCAGCATCAGCAGCTAGTGTACTGCGCTGTTCCAGTCGCTCAGTTGTGTCCGACTCTTTGCAACCCCATGCACTGCAGTGCGCTAGGCCCTTTTTCCGGGACTTGTTGCTCTGCAGTCTAATTCTGAGAGAGCAGGAACGCAGGGGGAGGATGGGGAGAGGATGTGTTCCCTGAGTCAGGAGCGGGGAGACCATCGGGGCCTGATGCTACTAGTGGCTCTTATAAGCGTTTAGTTACTTGGATTTCAGCCCACTGTTCTCATCCTTGCTAAGTCCTTTTAGAAGTGGAAAGTAGAAGCAGGGTTCTTACTTCCAAGGTTGTGTGCGTGTGAGGTTATTTGTTCCTCTAGGGAAAGAAGAGAGTCCCGTCTTCTCTTTGGGGGCCACTCATTCAAGGTGCTTCCTGTTTGTGTGTGTTGAGGGGACTCTTTTCCTCTGAATCACTTATAGACAATTATCCCAAATCATATGCACACTGGCTGGTAACCCTGTCTCAGTGGTTGGCACTGTTGGTGGGAAAGAAAATTATGTCAAAATGATGCAATATTTTAGTAGGACTTTTTGGTTTGGTTGTTGTTTTGTTTTTACCAGCTGAGTAAATATAAGTGCAAAAGTAAGCAGCCTCTGGTATATGAGATTCTGACCTTGAAATAGGGTTTTCTACAATTTGTAGGACTTCCTTAGGCAGGAGGATTAACCCCAGATTCTCTAGCCCCACAGTCCTTGCTGGGAGTTTCTTTCTGAGTCACCAGGAAACACTGACTGGGGCATCTCCAACCCACAGTGGCTGTCGGCCACCACACAGGCAGGTGGGAAGCAGATGATCCCTGCCCGATTGTAATCAAAGGGACTCCTTTTTGGAAGGAGGCAAGAGACATAAATGAGCAAGTAGCCATAATAAATCCACATGAAGAAACTGTATTTGGAGCTAGCTGATTACAGAATGGAAGGTATTTTATACATAGTGCAAAACAGATTGTCAGTGCCCCGGGATTCTTGTTACGTCATCTTTGTCCAGGTTAGGCAAGTGGAACAAGATTTAGAAAAGGGAGTGCAACAGTCAGAATACTTGAATAATGTTCTCTTTGCTCTTCTCAGCACAAAAGAAAACTTTTTCTCCTTAGAGAATGAGCATTCAGTTAGGATGGTTCATGAGAGCTTATACCATAGCACTTAATCCTATTAAAAGAAACAGTTACGGTTATTTCTTATATTAAAATATGTTCCAAAAAGTCTGTTTATTTCTGAGTTTGTTTTTTTGTCCATTATCTGATTATTTTAAGCATATTTTTTCTTTCCTTGTGTCCCTGTCCCTTCCAGCTCAGCAAAATGATATTCTTCCCTAACCCTTAGACAGAATTATGCTTCCTGAGGGCAGGAATTCAGTCCCATTGGTGGTCGTATTCCAGAAACATGTTTGGAGACCCTGTTGAAACGAAAAGGACCATGTCCAGAGGCTGTGGAGAGTATAGTGGACAAGCGCAAAGATGTGGGCTGGAGTCCTGCATCTCCTGGGAGCTCCACCCGTTGACCAACCATGGACAGTCCACCTCAGTCTTTGAGCCAGTTTCTTTGCCTGTAAAACCGAGAGAATGTTGTTGTGCATCTCCTAGGGTTGTGTTGAGAATGAAGCAAAATAAACCCCTTGGCACACTGGTGAACTTACATGGTACTTGCTGTATACCAAGCACTGTGCAAAGCACTGCAAATATCCACGCATTTAATACTCAGAGCCTTACCCATTGTGTGCTCATACTTGAATATTGCTGCCATGAAGACATTTTTGCACTGCTCCACATATGGGTGGTGTTGCAGGAGTTACACTGGCCTGTGTCACAATCGAAGACAGTGGCCCTGCTTTCCTTCCACTGCAGTTAAACGTTCCCATGGTGTTGGCAGCAGGCCCCACTGTGTCACGGGTTTTCCTTGAGGGACGGTGTTCACAGGCAGAGTTCTCAAACCCCCTCCTCTCTTCCCTGATCACAGAAACGAGCAGTTCTGCATCAGGTAGTAACCTTGTCACGTGGGTATGCATTTCCTCTTCACTCTTTCTGTCCTCCCTTCCCACTTCCAGCATTGCCCCAGTCATTTACAGAAGGCTCTTCTGTCTTAGCCTGCTTCATTCTGTTTGTGGGTCCCTTCTCTACCCCCACTCCAGGAAGACTTTTGTAATGGCTGTCTTATGTAGAAATGCTTGTAATGCCATATCTAAAATAAGAAATAGGAAAGCCAAAGGCTTTGATGCAATAGGAAACAAAGAATTAGGGGCACTCTTTAAACCACCTTATCGAATCTGTAAAGCTGACCATCTTCACTGAAGATTTTTTAAGGGTCAGTGTAGTTTGATTTCTTTGGTTCTCCCATCATTGTCTCCTCTTATCAGATAAATTTTTCTTGAGTGTTAACTTTCACAGTCAAGAAAATATTATTCCTTACTTCATGATCTTTGGTATAATTTTAGAGTATTTTCTATTTTTATTGCATATATATGATGCCAAGTGATTGAGGTCAAATATGCAAGGACAACTCTTAAGAGTTCATAATGCAAATTGAAAGTCCTCCCTCCTGTCTATAGGTTGAACAATCTAAAATTAAACAATCTTGAAAACATTGCAAAAATGGCAGAGATTACTCAAAACACAAACATAATAGTGAATGAATATGGAAACAGCTATGATACATAGAGAAGTTAAAAAAAAAAGAACCCCAGTGAGATCTAGAGCTATTGTATTAATTTCTGAAAACTTGGTATAAATAAGCAGATGCTTTGATGTTGGGTCTGACTTTCTCTTCCCCCAGGCTCCTCAGTGGTTGGAAAGTGATTCTTGTCAGAAATGTGAGCAGCCCTTTTTCTGGAATATTAAGCAGATGTGGGACACGAAGACACTAGGGTTGAGACAGGTGAGTAGCTGGCATCCGGTTGTCACTGTGTTAATCACATGTTTTGTTATTTATATAATTAGTCTAACATTTTATTTGGAATCACACTTTTCCCTATGAATGCTGTTAATTCCTATATTTGTGATATCACCATCATTGTGTAACAAATATGAGCAGATCTTTCCTTGGGTAATAGTGAGACTTAACTTTCCCAAAGTGTGCCATCGCTCATCCTGCACTGGAAAAGCAGACATGTCCAGAAAACCCCCAAAGCCTATTTGTAAAGGGATGAAAGAGCTCTGCGTTTAGGGCTATTATTTGTTAAAGTTAATATGTGTACCAGCCCAGCACAAAATCAGAATGAACTTGGCCTCTAAGCCTTAAACTTTCACGAATAGACAAAAAGTAACAGATTAGCAGCCCTCACTGGAACATTCTGACAGTAAGAATTTTAGCTTGTTCCACGTGAGTGTACCTGGAGCATTTCTGTTAAGCATGTTTCAAGTATGTACTGTTTTTTAATTTTGTAAATTAATTGAAGAAACATGTTCCAGATAGCCTGTAGATTTCAAGGAAGCTCTTACCATTTGGTATTCATGTAATACTAAAGTTCTACAAAAAGCATAGTTCTACAGCAGGCTTGAAGGTAGCCACTCACTNCAATTATCCCAAATCATATGCACACTGGCTGGTAACCCTGTCTCAGTGGTTGGCACTGTTGGTGGGAAAGAAAATTATGTCAAAATGATGCAATATTTTAGTAGGACTTTTTGGTTTGGTTGTTGTTTTGTTTTTACCAGCTGAGTAAATATAAGTGCAAAAGTAAGCAGCCTCTGGTATATGAGATTCTGACCTTGAAATAGGGTTTTCTACAATTTGTAGGACTTCCTTAGGCAGGAGGATTAACCCCAGATTCTCTAGCCCCACAGTCCTTGCTGGGAGTTTCTTTCTGAGTCACCAGGAAACACTGACTGGGGCATCTCCAACCCACAGTGGCTGTCGGCCACCACACAGGCAGGTGGGAAGCAGATGATCCCTGCCCGATTGTAATCAAAGGGACTCCTTTTTGGAAGGAGGCAAGAGACATAAATGAGCAAGTAGCCATAATAAATCCACATGAAGAAACTGTATTTGGAGCTAGCTGATTACAGAATGGAAGGTATTTTATACATAGTGCAAAACAGATTGTCAGTGCCCCGGGATTCTTGTTACGTCATCTTTGTCCAGGTTAGGCAAGTGGAACAAGATTTAGAAAAGGGAGTGCAACAGTCAGAATACTTGAATAATGTTCTCTTTGCTCTTCTCAGCACAAAAGAAAACTTTTTCTCCTTAGAGAATGAGCATTCAGTTAGGATGGTTCATGAGAGCTTATACCATAGCACTTAATCCTATTAAAAGAAACAGTTACGGTTATTTCTTATATTAAAATATGTTCCAAAAAGTCTGTTTATTTCTGAGTTTGTTTTTTTGTCCATTATCTGATTATTTTAAGCATATTTTTTCTTTCCTTGTGTCCCTGTCCCTTCCAGCTCAGCAAAATGATATTCTTCCCTAACCCTTAGACAGAATTATGCTTCCTGAGGGCAGGAATTCAGTCCCATTGGTGGTCGTATTCCAGAAACATGTTTGGAGACCCTGTTGAAACGAAAAGGACCATGTCCAGAGGCTGTGGAGAGTATAGTGGACAAGCGCAAAGATGTGGGCTGGAGTCCTGCATCTCCTGGGAGCTCCACCCGTTGACCAACCATGGACAGTCCACCTCAGTCTTTGAGCCAGTTTCTTTGCCTGTAAAACCGAGAGAATGTTGTTGTGCATCTCCTAGGGTTGTGTTGAGAATGAAGCAAAATAAACCCCTTGGCACACTGGTGAACTTACATGGTACTTGCTGTATACCAAGCACTGTGCAAAGCACTGCAAATATCCACGCATTTAATACTCAGAGCCTTACCCATTGTGTGCTCATACTTGAATATTGCTGCCATGAAGACATTTTTGCACTGCTCCACATATGGGTGGTGTTGCAGGAGTTACACTGGCCTGTGTCACAATCGAAGACAGTGGCCCTGCTTTCCTTCCACTGCAGTTAAACGTTCCCATGGTGTTGGCAGCAGGCCCCACTGTGTCACGGGTTTTCCTTGAGGGACGGTGTTCACAGGCAGAGTTCTCAAACCCCCTCCTCTCTTCCCTGATCACAGAAACGAGCAGTTCTGCATCAGGTAGTAACCTTGTCACGTGGGTATGCATTTCCTCTTCACTCTTTCTGTCCTCCCTTCCCACTTCCAGCATTGCCCCAGTCATTTACAGAAGGCTCTTCTGTCTTAGCCTGCTTCATTCTGTTTGTGGGTCCCTTCTCTACCCCCACTCCAGGAAGACTTTTGTAATGGCTGTCTTATGTAGAAATGCTTGTAATGCCATATCTAAAATAAGAAATAGGAAAGCCAAAGGCTTTGATGCAATAGGAAACAAAGAATTAGGGGCACTCTTTAAACCACCTTATCGAATCTGTAAAGCTGACCATCTTCACTGAAGATTTTTTAAGGGTCAGTGTAGTTTGATTTCTTTGGTTCTCCCATCATTGTCTCCTCTTATCAGATAAATTTTTCTTGAGTGTTAACTTTCACAGTCAAGAAAATATTATTCCTTACTTCATGATCTTTGGTATAATTTTAGAGTATTTTCTATTTTTATTGCATATATATGATGCCAAGTGATTGAGGTCAAATATGCAAGGACAACTCTTAAGAGTTCATAATGCAAATTGAAAGTCCTCCCTCCTGTCTATAGGTTGAACAATCTAAAATTAAACAATCTTGAAAACATTGCAAAAATGGCAGAGATTACTCAAAACACAAACATAATAGTGAATGAATATGGAAACAGCTATGATACATAGAGAAGTTAAAAAAAAAAGAACCCCAGTGAGATCTAGAGCTATTGTATTAATTTCTGAAAACTTGGTATAAATAAGCAGATGCTTTGATGTTGGGTCTGACTTTCTCTTCCCCCAGGCTCCTCAGTGGTTGGAAAGTGATTCTTGTCAGAAATGTGAGCAGCCCTTTTTCTGGAATATTAAGCAGATGTGGGACACGAAGACACTAGGGTTGAGACAGGTGAGTAGCTGGCATCCGGTTGTCACTGTGTTAATCACATGTTTTGTTATTTATATAATTAGTCTAACATTTTATTTGGAATCACACTTTTCCCTATGAATGCTGTTAATTCCTATATTTGTGATATCACCATCATTGTGTAACAAATATGAGCAGATCTTTCCTTGGGTAATAGTAAGACTTAACTTTCCCAAAGTGTGCCATCGCTCATCCTGCACTGGAAAAGCAGACATGTCCAGAAAACCCCCAAAGCCTATTTGTAAAGGGATGAAAGAGCTCTGCGTTTAGGGCTATTATTTGTTAAAGTTAATATGTGTACCAGCCCAGCACAAAATCAGAATGAACTTGGCCTCTAAGCCTTAAACTTTCACGAATAGACAAAAAGTAACAGATTAGCAGCCCTCACTGGACTATTCTGACAGTAAGAATTTTAGCTTGTTCCACGTGAGTGTACCTGGAGCATTTCTGTTAAGCATGTTTCAAGTATGTACTGTTTTTTAATTTTGTAAATTAATTGAAGAAACATGTTCCAGATAGCCTGTAGATTTCAAGGAAGCTCTTACCATTTGGTATTCATGTAATACTAAAGTTCTACAAAAAGCATAGTTCTACAGCAGGCTTGAAGGTAGCCACTCACTCAGACTGAATGTGAATTTGTGCAGGTAAGTAAAAATGGAATGCCAGTTTTAATTGCTTTTCTTATGGGTTTTACCCTCTCTAAGGAATTGGTAGAAAGCTTGTATGTATCAATAAACTTTTACTTATGAAGCTACTCTCCAGCAAAGTCAGCTACAACACTGCCAGTGTAGGAATTATTTTATCATTCGTGACATTGTAATGCTTAGAAACTGCAGCAATATTCTGTCTTTAGCCTCGTTCTCACAACACATGGCTGGTAGTAACTGGTGGGTGAAGTAGTCTGTACTTCAAAGGAAACATGGAGAATTAATTTTAATCTTGCGAGTTAACAGCTAATAGAAGAGCATGGAAAGGTATGGGTCACAAAATTTTAGTGGTTTAAAAATATATATATGTCAAAAGCAGTGATAATAGCTGGACTGTTTTGGAATGTTCTTGAAGCTCATTTTCAGAATCATAATTTTTTTTTTTTTTTACTTTACAGTACTGTATTGGTTTTGGCATACATTGACATGAATCCATCATGGGTGTACATGAACTCCCAAACATGAACCCCCCCTCCCACCTCCCCAGAATCATAATTTGAAAGAGTAAAAGAAAGAACAAAACATGATTATGGATGTTTGTCTCTTAATGAGGGCAAATTACATTTAAAACTTTACTTCCATTTAAAACTTTTATTTGTTATAGTATTGTTTTTCCTTCCCAAAGTCTCTAGCTGTTTGGGTTCCTAAATAAGCTTGAACTTGGTTTTAATGTCATTTGTTGTCATCTAAGCCAAAAATATGAATGAATAAAAATCAGTATTTCACCAATAACAAAGCAAGGATATTTGGAAATCCTTGAAAGTGTTGAGATCGCCTGCCTTTGGTGTGTTAATTGATACATTGAATTAGGGGTGATTATAATTCATGGAGAAAGGAATGGCAAACCATTCTAGTATCTTGCTTGGAGAATCCTATGGACAGAGGAGCCTGGCAGCCAATAGTCCATGGGGTCACAAAGAGTCAGACACGACTGAAGTGATGTGGCAGTATCATTCAAGGCGCATCATCCCCAATCCTATTCCCCTGCTCCGAAGGGAAACCACGTACCTTAAAACAAGAGGTTAACTGCCCCCTTTCCTCCTTCCTTCCGGAAGCATCACTGCCGGAAGTGTGGGCAGGCTGTCTGTGGCAAGTGCAGCAGCAAGCGCTCCAGCTACCCCGTCATGGGCTTCGAGTTCCAGGTCCGAGTCTGTGATTCCTGCTACGACTCCATCAAGGACGAGGAGTGAGTGTTCGCTTGTCTCTGTCTTACCGTGTGTTCATCTGCAACAGGAGAGCCTGGGAAATGACATGGAGATACAGTCGACCTTTGCACACCGGTTTGGGTCCTGTCCTCCATGCGGTGGAAAATCTGGGTACAACTTAGAGTTGGGTGTAGCTGGGTATACCTTAGACCCTCTGGGTCTGACTGGGTGTAAAAATCTGGATATAACTTAGACCCTCCTATCCACGGGTCCGCAGATCATTTAGCACTGTGATATTTACTAGTAAAAAAAATCCGGATATAAGTGGACCGGTATAGTTTGAATCTGTGTTGTTCAAGGATCCACTGTATTGATTTTTTGACTCTTGTAAACAGTTTCCAAGGAGAGGATTCTGCCCTGGCTTTGTGACTTAAGACAAGTTTCTCCCAAACACTTGGAGGAATGATTTCTGCTCAGACCAGTCAGGCCGTGAGTGGCCAGCCCTGAGCCTCCGAGCCACCAAGAGTGCTGTGAGGGTCGAGGCTGTGTGCACACTGGTGGGTGGCTGAGCAGGCACTCTGCAGAGGCACCCCAGCTTCGACCTGTGCTCACATTCATGGACAATTTATCAGTGGGAAACCCTGGAGACCCACATTCTCTCCCTCATAAAGTCTGGCCTAGTGATCTGCGCTTAAATAACTGTGCAAGACACATCTGTCCCCCATCAGTCCTGAATCAGATCCACGAAGGCAGGACCAGCATTTTTTTTTGCTCCTTTTTTTAAAAAATGTATTTTATTGAAATGCAGTTGAGTTACTTTGGTGTGTTAATTTCAGCTATGCATGCTAAGTCGCGAAGTCGTGTCTGGCCCTTTGCAACCCCATGGATCGTAGCCCTCCAGTCTCCTCTGTCCATGGGATTTTCTAGGCAAGAGTATTGGAGTGGGGTGCCATTTCCTTCCCCGCTTGTGCTCCTTTCTGAATCATCTTTGAGAGCAGTAGCCGGACACCTTGGTGGATGCCCAAGCAGGAAGGCTGGTGTGGCATCACTGCTGCTCCTGGCCACTGAGCTGGTGATGTGGCCAGGCTGCGGGTTTCGGAGTAGAGTGAGAGTCAGCACCCCGGGGCCGTGCTGCCTCTCCTGCCTGGATTAGCGGGGAGCCTGCAGCCTGCGATCTCATGCAGTGTGGTCCCTCTTTGTTAAAGGTTCTCGTTCTGATGTCTAGGAATGTATAAGCCTGTCCTCTGAAAGAAAATCAAATATTTTGAGAATTTTGGAAAATCCTTCATAGAACTGTTCGTGGGAATCCCCTGGAGGTCCAGTGATTAGACCTTTGCTCTCACCACCAAGGGTGCACATTCAGTCTCTGGTTGAGTAACCATGATCCCTGAGGTCGTACGGCAGAAAACCAGTCCTGCAACTTGGGCTTTCTGTCATCCTTTAATTATAGTTTTCAAAACCATAGCCACATTTCGGGGAGCAAATTTTGATAATGATACTATAAATATTTCCTTTATGTTGCTAAGACAACTCATCCCTTAGCTCTAGAAACGATAGGGTGAGTTTGAATGGCCTCTCTTCTCTCTATTGGGGCTTCCCTGGTGGTGCAGAAGTTAAAGCGTCTGCCTGCAATGTGGGAGACCTGGGTTCGATCCCTGGGTCGGGAAGATCCCCTGGAGAAGGAAATGGCAACCCACTCCAGTATTCTTGCCTGGAGAATCCCATGGACGGAGGAGCTTGGTGGGCTGCAGTCCACGGGTCGCAAAGAGTCAGACATGACTGAGCGACTTCACTTTCACTATCACTTTCTCTCTGTTAGTCGGACATCTCTAGCAACCTTCCACGAAGGAAAACATAACATCTCTCACATGTCCATGGACGTTGCTAGGGGCCTGATGGTGACCTGCGGGACCGACCGCGTTGTGAAGGTAAGCTGCCTAATTGTCCCAGTTAGCACCTCCGTGCAGACTGCTCCACTGACATGCTGTGAATGTGTAACAGTTCTGATGGACAGGCTCGCCTTCCCTTTGGATGAACTCCCCATGGCCAGGTGAAAGCCCTGGCTAACCAATTGCATGTTTGTGAGTTTCCATCCCCTTCCCGGCGGCTCAGTCCAGTGAGATTTCCCTCCACTGTCTCAGTCTCTCCAAGTAAGCTGGTGAGGGCCTGCCACCCCTCTGTCACTATCTGCCCTGAGCTGGCCCCAGGGTCTTCCCTCCCACTGCCTGGCCTTAGCTGACCTCTTTTCTCTGGTCGCTCCTTCCCTGGCTAATGGTCCTTTATCCTGGATAGAATACTCCCCATTTATAAGAAATAACCATACCTTCCTTTGTTAAATCCCTGAGTGACTAGCAGAGAAACCGAGTGTGAGCGCTTTATCCTTCGTGCCGTTCTTGAGTCATAACTGGCACGCCTGCACACGTGCTCGGGCGCTCCGTTGTCCGGACGGTTTGCGACCCCGCGGACTGTGGCCCGCCAGGCCCCTCTGTCTGTGGAATCATCCCGGCCGCCGTTTCCTCCTCCAGGGGACCCCCAGCCAGGAGCTGAGCCCGTGTCTCCCGTGGCTCCTGCTTTGGCAGGCCACCAGAGAAACCCCGTGAAACTGTCATAATTTGTTCCACAATTTTAAAAATGGACTTTTCCCAGGGGGCTTTTTATTCAAAATAAAAAGTAAATCGTAGCGAAACGTTATTATGATGTAGTGCGCAGGTGTTGAGAGAAATACTGCCCGTAAGCTTTTCTTGTGTTTTGGCCAGCCACATTGTCTTGTCCCTGTAGATCCCCAGAAGGCTTTTTAGGGAAAGAAGAGGATGAACTGTGTGTCCTGACCTGTTGGCCAGTGTTCCGCCGTCTGTCCTCCGTGGGACCACATGGCCGACGCCACCTCTCCAGCTCCCTCTTCTTCTCTTGCAGATTTGGGACATGACGCCCGTGGTGGGCTGCAGTCTGGCCACCGGCTTCTCTCCACACTGATGCCGGGGCCAGCAGGCTCTGAGTCTTCGCGGCGGCCACCTTCCCCTACACACAGCGCTTCCCTCTAGCTCCACAGTCCCTGTCACGTGGATGAACAGCCAGCCACTAAAATCAAATCACCATTTTTATAAAGAACAAAACGTGGACGTGTGTTTTTGGGCATTTGTGGAACTATCCGTGGGGACCAACATAGCAGGTCCCCGAGGAGTGGAGTTACTGCAGCGAGATGTCCCGCGAGCGGCGAGCTGACCGGTGCTGAGACGGTAATTTAGCACACGAGAGTTTCAGAAGAAAAACACTGAACGAAAGAGTTAAAGCCTAGAAGTTTCTTCAAGCAATTCCAAGTGCAAACACACTCCCCTCCCCCCAGACTTGCCGGGCCCTCGGGGGCTCCCACGCATCTCTGCGGTCAGAGCCGGGGTCCAGGGAGGAGGACTTGCGTTCTCTCTTGGGGGGGTGTGGGGCTCTTAGGAACCCAGAGACCCTCCTCGTCCACTGGCGTCTGTGAGTGTTCTCTACCCCTAGTCACTGACAAGCCTCTTCATGGTACCTGTCCTCTCCAGGAGTGCCGTGTCTACACTTAGTGTGTGGCCCACTCCACTTGTTTCTCGTCCCAGCCAGCGTGCCGTGGGCGGACCCTTACGGCTGTCACCAAGTGAGCTGTACAGTGTCTATACTAACCAAGGGAGTCCACATCCTTCCCTGTCCCCCAGATGTGCTCTGAGGACAAGACGTCTCTATGGTGCTGTTAACACGGGACTCGCACCAGCCGCCTGACTTTTTCTCATTGCAATTAGGGATGACTAATGGAAAATCCAGATACCAGCGTGACTGGGATGGGAAACGAGCAGTCCACTCCGTGGAACAGCCCAGTCCTCCTGAAAGACACAGTCTATTTGCAGCCCAAGATGAGCCCTTGTAAATACCATGACACTTCAGTAGACAGCTCAGAAGAGAACTCCAAAGCTTTTTAAACTAGGTTAACTTTTAGTTAAAACTTATTTCGTAGAAGGAAATCGGTAACCCAGAGCAGTGACTATTAACAAGGTCCTGCACAGGTATTCCTAACTTGTAAATTACTCCCAGAACAGTTAGCAAAATCTCTTGTTATCAAATGGCATTTTAATTTAAAAGTTTCTGGCCACTTGGTACCAGCATTGGGGAAGAGGTAGGAAATGGGGAGCCTGTCTTTTAATATTCAGATATTTATTTGTTTTTGACCGGCAGTACATGTGTCTTGTTACTTTAGGGCTGTTTTAAGGATAGATTTTTAAATAGATAGCAGCAGTATTTTTGTTAGTCTCACTAATGGATATAGAAAAATACTACTTTGCATTGCTTTTAGGGGGTCAAACCAAGAAGACAGCATCATTCTGTGTGACATAACTAAGGGACTTAATAGTTTTAAATGACAGTTGTTAATGAAAATGTGTTTTTAATAACAGTTTAAGACAGACATTAAACTAAGATGTCTTAATGGCCAGTGGCACAAATTAGGAAAGGAGGTCAGGTCATCGTGTTCTAGAATGATATGCAGTAGATGTCGACTTGCCTTCAGAAATAAGACTGAAGGGTTTTGTTGCTCCCTGTAATTTTTGTGTTATATCACCTGAAAAAGATGTTTTCTTTCAAAACTTGCCCTAGGCCCTTTGCAGAATGTGTGTTGCTGACATAATCCAGGAGAAAAATCGAGTGGTGGTAACTTGAACGGTAGTGTTGAATGTCAGCTTAGTTTAGTTAATGGTTTGGCTCATACATACAAAGGTGCTATGCTGGGGATTCTCTGAAGTCCTGAAAGGAGAAGCGAATATGAACTATCCTTGCCATGCTGAAGAACGCTACACGATGGTTTTGCTTTCCTTCAGCCTCTGTAAAATGTGATTTTATGGTGTCTGTGGTGGACTGAGCAGTTTCGCAGCTGTCAAGGGTATGCCATAGCTTTTTGACTTTTTTTTATTTTAAAAGATTGCTAATGAAAAACCTAATGTTTCACAGAGAGTGTAAGGCTGATACAGTGCCTCCTTAGGGGTTAAGCTAACATGAGTCAAGAGGGAGAGGTCTGTGTCAGGAAGAATTGGAGCCAGGTATCCGGAAAAGGAAAGGAGAAAGTTTCAATCTATTTTCTTTCCACCAGAGCTTACTACCACTTTTTGTTTTAAACACACATATGGTAGGCTTGCCTTGTCTCTGTCACACAGAAGGTAGTAAATGGGGTAATATTTTTTATAGAGGTGGGTAAAAATTTTAGTGATTGGGCACATAGAGTATAGTTAGACTTCTGGTTATTGCCTTATTTTGACCACGTTACTCCTAAATAGGTCACTTACAATATATAGTTCTTCAAATAATGGTTTACCAATTTTTCCATTCCTGAATACTCCTCAGAGTCCCACTTGGGGATCACGAAGAACAGAATGTTAAGAGATCTTTCTGTTTAAATCTAGTATGCGTGGGGTCGCAGAGTTGGGCACGACTTAGCGGCTGAACAACAGCGAAAGGTTCGTGATCGAGACTTGGCAGTTCTTCCTTCTGAACATGTTTTAAAATTGCTCTTTGTTAGTGGAAGTGATAGGAATATACTCTTGTAGCTTTAGATGGAAGCAGACTGTTCATTACATGGCAAATCTCTGTTTACTGTGTCTTAGTTCTGTCCTGCTGCCTAGAGGCCATAAACGGAACGTACTGCTTTATACTTGAGAAGGTGGTGTCACTTTTTTCTCCCTCTACAGCGTTCAGTTTCTTAGTACCTACAGATTTAAACTGTTGAAACTGGCCTAAGTATGGAATAAAACCACAGTGGCTCAGATTCAAGGAGTTATTTTCTGAAATCAGTTTTCATTAATTACTTCCTACTTCATTCCTGGATCTGGTATCTCTTAAAATATAAGAAACCGGTTACTATTAATGATAAACTGTCTGCTCATTATAAATGTGAAGTTTAACAAATAAGTAATACATGCTGTATTTGTGTGTCTATTGCTTAATTGTTAATTGTGAGCAGATTATTGAATGCCTACTCTATTTTCTGCAGTTTACTACACAATAACTCTTTGAGTAAGTTGATGTTTAATTGTGCAACAAATTTATATTAGAATACAACTTAGAATAAAGTGTTTTTCTCTCTAGACTTTTTTGACTAGGGAGGCAAAGGGCAGTGCTGATTAGTACATTTTGTCTTGTACTACTAGCTACGTTTCTATAAGATAGGGTGCCCTGCGTGTCCCAGAGAGCTAGAAACCTTTGTTCTTTGCTCCTGTTTGTGGGTTCTGTTTTTGTGGGGTTTTTGAGAACATGCATACAATAAAATGTTCCTTGCTTGTTACCCTGTTCTTTAATTTAGCTTTTGTTCTGTTTGACCTGGACATAGTGCAGCAGGATTGACTACCATGAGTTTAGTGCTGCCTGTGTGCTGGGTGCCCTGCCGACCTCATACTACTCAATCCTGGCAACACTTCTGCAAGGCGCTGTTTTCTCCATTTTACAAATGAGAAAACCAAGTGGATCTTGTCTGTCTGTCTGACTCAAAAGCACGTGCCTTCTTTATACCGCCTGCCTTAATGTGCTAGCGTGTAAGGAGGGTTTGGTATAAAGGGAGTAGGTATGACCTGTCTTGAAGTTTGTGAGGCCCTGGAGTGAGATTGCTCAGGATACCCAGGCCCCCTGAGAGCACTGAGCCTCGTGGGGACAGCATGAGCCATGCCCTGGGTCCCCTCGCAAACAGCTCAGTTTTGTGAAGAAACACAGGATGATTCAGATCCGGGAGAACAGAGTCCTCAGCTTAACTGATTAGGGGTTGATTTAGAGATCATCAGAACAGCAGTTTATTGAGGGTTGTTTTTAAGAACCAAAGCTTTATTTTCTCTCATCATCAGAATGTTTATTGGCAGTTCCCTGGTGGTCCAGTGGTTTGGATTCAGTGCTGTCCCTGTCAGGGGCCCTGGTTCCCTCCCTGTTCGGGGAGCTATGATCCCACAAAATGTGCAGCGTGGCCAAAGAAAAAAATATTATGTTTATTTCAATAAAAAAAGGAAAATAGATAATACCAAAAAAGTATTTAAAATTACTTATTTTTTAAAAAATCTTTTAGTGCAACCATGCAGAGACACCACTGTTAAATTTATGCCATATATCTTCTCAGTATTTTTGCTTTTTTTTTTTACTGCATGTGTACATATAGGACACATACTTATAGACCTGTTGTTAATGGGTGCCTACCTTCTTGCCCCACCTGATGTAGTGTGGAGTTTGCCCCATGCCCAAAAGTTGTGCCCTCTTTTAGCCTCATCAGCTACTGTAGAGTCGAAGTGGATGCTAGCTCTGTGCCCACGCACTGGGACTGTCAGCCTCCAACTCTGTGAAGGTAGGTAAGGCCATGTGACTTGCTTCAGCCCATGACGTGCAGTCAGGAGCATTTAATTGCAGGTAAGAGGCTTAACCACCAGTTTCTTTGAGATGCCAAGCCATCCCACGAAACCCAACGTGCCCTGGATCTGCAGTGGGTGTTACTAAATCTTCTGTTGTTTTAGTCTGCTGAGGTAAGGGTTTTCAGTTCAGTTGCTCAGTCGTGTCTGACTCTCTGCGACCCCATGGACTGCAGCATGCCAGGCTTCCTTGTGCATCACCAACTCCCAGAGCTTGCTCAAACTCATGTCATCAAGTCAGTGATACCATCCAACCATCTCATCCTCTGTCGTCCCCTTCTTCCACCTTCAATCTTTCCCAGCATCAGGGTCTTTCCCAGTGAGTCAGTTCTTCCCATCAGGTGGCCAAAGTATTGGGGTTTCAGCTTCAGCATCAGTCCTTTCAGTGAATATTCAGGACTGATTTCCTTTAGAATTGACTGGTTTGATGTCCTTGCAGTCCAAGGAACTCTCAAGATTGTCTACTCCAACACCACAGATTTTTAGCTGCAGCATAATCTAGCCTGGATAACTGTATTCCATTATGTGATTAAACCATCCTTTATTTCACTGATCCCATTAGTTGAAGTTAGGTTATACATTTTTAGAACACTTAAATTTTCAATTAAAACTAAACATTTAAAATAGTAAGCATGCTTATATATTCATATTTGCCCATTTTTCCAATTACTTTCTTAGGATGCATTCTTGGAAATAAGAATTGCTAGGTCAAAGAATATCTGTTCTAAGCATTTACTCTTACTGCAAATATCCTCATACCATTGCCAATACTTGAATTGATTCCTTTGCACAGGCGATAAACAGGCATAGCTTAGTGTCTTAGTCTATGCAATTCCAGTTTATTAATGTTTGAGTTTCTGTGGGACAGTCTAGATAGAATCCCAGTCACCCCAGGAAGGCCGCTCAGTGGACAGGATGCAGAGGAAGAAAGGTTGGTGGGTGACCTTGCTGCTGTCACGACGGCCTGATAGAGTATGTCTCCAAGGTTGCTGGAGGGTGAGCTGGTCTCTCTTTACTCAGAAAGTGGAAGCAGACCAACTAGTTCTTGTATCCTGCCTTCCCTTTTAGGTGTTACCTGGCTTCCTTGTAAAAACATTCTCCGGAGGAGAATGTAGGTACTTGAGATAGAGCTTCCTTTCCCATCCACCAGTCTTTAGTCCCCTAAGTTTCCTTGACAGCAGTATAATTGGATCTCTATATCCTTTCACTGCACATACAGACCATCCCTTAGGAAGCTGGTCCCATATTGATACATATGGTTTCCCGTAAAAGCTGAGACCATGAGTGCTATCATTTGTAGCATAGAGATGGAGCCTGAGAGGCAGTTTCCCAGGTCAAACCCAAGTGGAAGACTGAAGAGTCAAGCTGCGGCCCATCTGACCTCAAACCCATGCTCCTCTTTCTAGTGCCCCATCTAGCTCTTTCTCTGAAGCACGTTTAAATCCTGAACTTGACATTCTGGGGAATGACAAAGTAATAGAAATGTATTTATACTGTTAACAAGGGTCATGTGGCATGTTTCCCTGAGATGGAGAGGGCCATTAGGACTTTATTTACCTCCCAATCATGAACAGCGGTGGCCCTAATAGGCGGCCTCTTTGGTGACGTAATGCCAAAATTTCTTACAAGCCAATCATTTCCCATATATTCTAAAGAACAGGGATCCTTAATTTATGCTTTATGATATTTACAATACTCTGTTATTTTTACATCATTTCACAGTGGTTAAATTCCTTCTAGAAAGTAAATTTTATTTTTATCTGAAATAGATTAATGCATAATAAAGAATGTAGGCATGCCCCCAAATCAAAAATTTGAAAGAACGTGGGAATCACTCTTCTAAAGTATGGCTGTTAAAGCGTATGACACTTGTAACATTTTTTAGATCTGCCCTCGTAATGAGGATTATCATCTATTCCTGCAATGTTTAAGAATGGCCAGCAGCCTGTAGACTCTAGAAACAATCAAACTCACCTAATAGAGTCTCATGTTACATTTACATGTTTCATGATTTTACTATTTCAGAATTCAGAGTGTCATTCCCTTATTAAATATAATTCTTTTGACAATATAATGGCAACCAAGTATTTCTGTAGCTGTAGGCTGTTCCCAGTTAATGCACTGATACTAGAACTTGATAATTTGTTGAATCACGTAATTTGTTAAAATCGCACAATTTGTTGAATTCAAGATAACTTAAAGTCACAGAAAGGAAGATGATTTTCCAACACTTGCAGGTTTATTTAAACTCTTTTTCTCTACCCACCACATAGTTTAAATCATGATAGCAAAGTTGCCACGTGCATGGTGATGGCCTGCTAATGTGCTCACTGGTTCCTGCCAGAGAGCCTCTGGAAGGCGGGGACTAGCTTCTCTGTGTCGTCATTGCCCTTCATACCCGAGTTTCTTCCCATCCATTGAAAATGCCACATTAGGCTGAATGCGTTGGTTTTGTGTGCTCTTCCTTGAGCTGTCACCTAGAGTTAGAGGAACTAATTAAAGAGCAGCTTCTAAAATGAAATAGAAACATCGGGTGGACTTAACCCAGTGTGGTGTCAAAAGGGAACTTCCCAGTTGGCTTAGTGGTACAGAATCCACCTGCCAATGCGGGAGATGCAGGTTCGATCCCTGGGTCGGGAAGATCCCCAGGAGGAGGAAATGGGAACCCACTCCAGAGGGAAAAGCGTATGGTCAAACAGAAATTTGTTTATTTCTGGATTTACTTGCATAAAAATAATTTTTTGCTTGAGTGACCTGGGACTTTATTTCTACGTTATTAACGTACTTTCCTGTTGTTTGTATTTTATTGACATTAAATTGTCTTTTTCTGCAGGAGTCTTATCAGCTGTATCTGTCTAATGAGTCCCATGTTACATGCAAACGTGTACAGACAAGCTTGTAGACCCNTTTTTTGCTTGAGTGACCTGGGACTTTATTTCTACGTTATTAACGTACTTTCCTGTTGTTTGTATTTTATTGACATTAAATTGTCTTTTTCTGCAGGAGTCTTATCAGCTGTATCTGTCTAATGAGTCCCATGTTGCATGCAAATGTGTACAGACAAGCTTGCAGACCCAAGTCTCAGTACAAGCCTAGTGGCTCTACCTTCAAAGTGCATATTCCCAGTACTGCCACTTTTCACCATCCAGCTCCTATTACCACGGTTCAGTTGCCTGTCATCTGGATTGTGCCAGTGGCCTCCTAACCCTTCCCCCAGCTCCTGCCCCTACCAGCCTTTTGTCAACATGCCTGTTAAAACACAGCTCCGATCATGCCATTCTTGGACACAAAACCCTCAAAACTCTACCCCACCCACAGTAGGCACCCTAGTTGTAAACAGTCCAGTCACCTCCCTGACCTCTGTGCTCTCCTTGCTCACTCTGGTCTAGCCAGGCAGCTGTTGTGTTCATCCCTCTAACTGCTATGGGGCAGAGAATTTCTGCAAACAGCGTAGACCTCAGTAGGCAATCAATAATTAACGATGTGGGACTTCCCTGGTGGTCCAGTGCTTGCTTAAGACTACTTCCACGTCAGGAGGCATGGGTTCCATCCCTGAGAACAAAGATTCATTGTGCAAGCCTTGTGCCACCACAGCCAAAAACATCTAAACTAGCAATACTTTAGTACAGTTTGGATGCAGTACATAAATAACGAGGAACTTAGGTGAATTTTCTCAGGGAGTGAGTCAGTAGTGTGAAATTCCTGTTCCTCCACTACCATCATTCCTGCACACCCTGTCCTACCTTCCAAGCTACTCAAACAGTTTCCAGAGGCCAGAAGGAGCAGTTAGAGAAAAGTGGGGAGATATTATTGAGGCTAAGTACACAGGGGATATGAGACATTTCTAAAACATCAAACACTAATTCTGGGTTTCTGATCATCATAAGACCTAATCAGATGTAACTTCACTCTGCAGCTTCATGCTTGAAGCTGTGTTTGATTTTAAAATATTTCTGCAAATGCTTAGACCTTCCTTCTGTTGAGTGGTGGATCTTATGTACCCTCTCCTTCAATCTGGGCCAACCTTAGTGACTCACCAATAGACGTGGCAGAAGTGACTCTGTGCAGTATCTGAGGCTAGATTACAACATGCTCTGTAGCTTCCACCTGGTTCTTTGCCGGACACCAGGTACCTGAGACCAACAGGTGTTCTGGTCAGCCACTGAGCTCGAGCTCTCGCTGATGGCCAGCATTAACTGCCAGCCCAGTGTGTGTGCCTTCTTGGACGGCCAGCCCAGCTGAGCTCTCAGCTGTCTGCAGATCCAGCTGCCAACTGCCATAGCAGGAGAGACACCTAGCTGAGGGCTGCCAAGATGAGCCCTTCCCAAATTCCAGACCCACAAAACTGTGAACAAAATAAAATGCTTGTTTGAAGCTGCTAAGTTGTGGAGTGATTTGTTTTATAGCAACAGAGTAACCTGAACAAGGAGCCATTAATTCCCATCTGGGAACCAGAGGGCAGAGCAACACCACGCTCCCCCCACCGCCCCCACCAACCCTAGCAAGAAAAGCGGACCCAAGTCAATGTAGTATTGATGAGCTTCTTCAGAAACAATGAGTTTTTCTGCATGAGTATTCTACAGGCCTATAGCTAATGGGTCATGATCCTTGTCATTTTTTCCTTCAGATTTCCTCCACTTTCCTACCCACCAAGCATCATTCCCCTATTTCCACTCCAAACTTTTCTTCAAGGTTTTTGTTTTGGCCACATTGAATTTGGTTTTGAATTAACCCCCAGTCTGTACTAAGCATATGTGGATTTTATATGGGCCATTTTAAGAGTGTTCAATTTTCTCAGTGTTCTTGCCCATTATGGAAATGCAAGTTATGTACTGTGATTAGGGCATAGGGAGTCCTGAATTGTGGAATTTCCAGTTTTCCAAGCACTGAAACATTACTATGAGATGTGTATCATATATATTGTGTCTCTAGTGACACAACACCATTCTTTGAAAAATGAATTTCTACCACGTATAGGTACTATTCTAGATCCTTGGGGCAAAAAAAAAAAAAACAAAACTAAACGAAGACCCTACTCTTGTGGAGTCTACGTTCTTGCAGTGGAAGACAGACAGTGAACCTAAAAGAGAGATGAATTACACAGCATACTTCGAAGGTGGGTTTCCCAGGTGTCTCACTGGTAAAGAATCACCGTGTCAGTGCAGGAGAGGTGGGTTGTAGCTCTGAACTGGGAAGATCCCCTGAAGAAGGAAGTGGCGTGGACAGAGGAGCCTGGCAGGCAACAATCCGTGGGGTCTCAAAGAGTCTGACACGACAGCACACACCCATACTCGAACATAACGGTGCTACAGAGAAAGGACAGAGCAGGCTGCTGCAAACGGAGAGTGTAGGTGAGGCGTAAGGGGCAGTTTGTGAGAATGATCAGGGTGATATATATTGAAAATATTCAAAGGAGATATGGAAGATAGCTAAGTGGAAATCAAAGATGGGGGTCCCAGGCAGGGAACACCACTGGATCAGAGGTTCCTAGACAGGAGTGAGGTTGGTGTGTCAGGAAACAGCAAAGAGAGCAGAGCGGCTGCAGTGGTCTGAATGAAGGAGAGAGTTAGCAGAGACGGCGAGGGCTTCGCGGGGGCTGGATCATGGAGGCCACTGCAAGGATGCTGGCTTTTGCTGAATGAGGTAGGAGCCGTCTGAAGTTTTGAGTATAGGAGCGATGTGATCTGACTTATATTAGGGTCACCAGCCACTCTGCTGTTCTTTGCCTGTAGTGGCAAGAATGGGGAGTAATCTAGGCAAAAAGTGACAGAGGCTCAGTTAGAAAAGGCTCCAAGGTTTGCCCTGAGCATTGCAAGGGCGGAGCTGACATATGGCTCAGAATTATGATCAGTCGTTGAGCTGGAGAGTAGATGCTGGGAGCCTTTATCTGAACCTCATACCACAAAGAAGAACCCAGCAGATTCGGACCAGATGCTGAACTAATACTCCTTGTGCATTTTTGCTTAATTTCACACAACATTCACGAATGAGGATGGATCCTCATTTTACAGAGAAGGAAACTAACGTTCTGAAAGGTTCAGAGACATTAAAGTTCAGTGACCTTGCCCAACCTACTAAGAGGAGGAGCCAGAATTCAATTCTGTTTCGACTCTACTGCCTGTTGATTCTGCTGCACCCTGGTTGCGGGCAGGGGGAGAAGGGGGCTTTCCTCCACTAGGACCTTGTTGTTGTTGCTCAGCCGCTCAGTCGTGTCCAACTCTTTGTGACCCCATGGACTGCAGCACACCAGGTTTCCCTGTCCTTCACCATCTCCTGGAGCTTACGCAAACTCATGTCTACGGAGCTGGTGATGCCATCCAACCATCTCGTCCTCTGTCGTCCCCTTCTCCTGTCTTCAGTCTTTCCCAGCATCAGGGTCAGCATCAAGGTCTTTTCCTAGGACCTTAGCATCTGGCGTTTTCACTATTACTTTATCATAATATGTTGCTTAACTATGCAATTGTGTAGGACAAAATTATTGACTAAAAAGTATCACAGGGCTTCCCAGGTGACTCAGTGGTAAAGAAACTGCCTGCCAGTGCAGGAGATGTGGATTGCATCTCTGGGTTGGGAAGATCGCCTAGGAGGAAATGGCAACCCGCAGCAGTATTCTTGCATGGAAAATCTCATGGACCTAGGAACCTGTAGCCTGTAGGAACTGTAGCACCTGTAGTCCTGTAGAGTACAGCCCACAGAGTCACAAAAGAGTCAGACACAAATTAGTGATAACAACAAAAAGTGTCACTGCCTTCTAAACCATTTTTCTAAACTGATATGTTTTTCCAGTATCCTTATACTTACAAGTCGACTTGATTTACTCCATTCAACTTGAATGGCTTCTGTTCTTACTGTTTTATGATCTTGTATAGCTCAAACACATTGCTGCCAAAGATTGTTGAAGTCAAGTTTCTTTGAGTCCTACCTATAGTTATCTAGTAATAAATACCTAGGGTTTCCAAGCCTAGGTATATAAGTTACCTATAGTTTCTAGATCTTTGCTGTGCTGACTTTGGCACCATTTTATTTTTGTCATCTGAATTCTCTATGATGCCAGATGATCTGTTAATTAGAAATGCCTGATAAACTATGTTTTTTTCTTACATCTTTATAGACTTCTATTCTATGGAGATATGCAATAGGAGGATATTGAAGAACAGTGGCAGGGCTGGCTGAGGAGTTACTGCTGCATAAATGCCCATGTCTGCTGGATTCTTGGGTTTCCCTGGTGGCTCAGACAGTAAAGAATCTTCCTGCAATGTGGGAGACCAGGTTCGATCCTTGAGTTTGGAAGATCCCCTAGAGGAGGGCATGACAACCTACTTCAGTATTCTTGCCTGGAGAATCACCATGGACAAAGGAGACTGGCAAGCTGCAGTCCCTGGGGTTGCAAAGAGCAACTGGGCATGAATGAGCAACTAAGGACAGCACAGCATGTACAGATACCTTCCTAGACTCTAATAGGGTCACAGCCCATTTTGTTGATTTGAAAGCTTCTCATTATATCCTCTAACTGGTAATTGTATATATAAAGGTTATTGATTTTTTTTCTCTTTTGAAATTATACCTAGCTTCTTGACTGATTTTTTTTTAATTGAGTGCTGACTGGTTTAAACAATTTTGTGTTTCCGCCTCTGCTCCCAAAAAACCTGTTAGTCTTCATAAAACCTGGACATCAGTGATATAAAATAACTTACTTGAAGAATTTTTCCTGTTACATTTCAATCCAGCTTGTAAAGGTAGATAAATGAAAATTAAGAAACATACATTTCAATATAGTGTTCTCTCAAACCTTCATATTTAATTATGGTAAAAAAAAAGTCAAACTTTTAACCATTGTCTACAAATATTAAACAGATTATACTTACATGAATTTGAACCACTCAAAACTTACAAAACATGTTTAATGGGAGTATAATTACTTTACAATGTTGTTTTAGTTTTTACTGTACAACAGTGTTAATCAGCCTTATGTATATATATATCTCCTCTCTCTTGAGTTTCCCTCCCACCTCCCCCATCCCACCCATCTATAAGTGGTGCTAGGAAAACTGAAGAGCTACATGTAAA
>SJYX01013124.1:71605-91487 GCA_006410675.1 Oreotragus oreotragus
ATCCCTGGGTGTTCATTGGAAGGACTGATGTTTAAGCTGACTTTGGCCACCTGATGTGAAGAGCTGACTCATTTGAAAAGACCCTGATGCTGGGAAAGATTGAGGGCAGGAGGAGAAGGGGACGATGGAGGATGAGATGGTTGGATGGCCTCACTGACACAATGGACATGGTTTTTGGGTGGACTCCGGGAGTTGGTGATGGACAGGGAGGCCTGGCGTGCTGCAGTTCATGAGGTCACAAGGAGTCGGACACAACTGAGTGACTGAACTGAACTGAACTGATGGAGCCAGATGCCATGATTCGGTTTTTTGAATGTTGAATTTTAAGGCAGCTTTTTCACCCTCCTCTTTCACCTTCATCAAAAAGTTCTTTAGTTCCTCTTTGTTTATTCCATAATGGTGGTGTAATTTGTGGATCTGAGGTTATTGATATTCCTCCTGGCAATCTTGATTCCAGCTTCATCTGGCCCAGCATTTCGCATGATGTCCTGTGCATATAAATTAAATAAGCAAGGTGACATACTTTGACATACCCCTTTTTCAACTTGGCACCAATCCATTGTTCCATGTCTGGTTCTAACTGTTGCTTCTTGACCTGCATACAGATTTCTCAGGAGACAGATAAGGTGGTCTGGTATTCCTATTTCCTTAAGAATTTTCCACAGTTTGTTGTGATCCACATAGTCAAAGGTTTTAGCGTAGTCAATGAAGCAGATTTTTTTTTTTTTTAATTCTCTTGCCTTTTCTATAATCTGACAGATGTTGGTAATTTTATCTCTGGTTCCTCTGCCTTTTCTAAAACCAGCTTGAACATCTGAAAGTTCTCAGTTCATGTACTGCTGAAGCCTAGCTTGGAGAATTTGGGGCATTGTTTGCTAGAGTGTAAGATGAGTGCAATTGTACGGTGGTTTGAACATTCTTTGGCATTGCCTTTCTTTGGGATTGAAATGAAAACTGACCTTTTCCAGTCCTGTGACCACTGCTGAGTTTGCCAAATTTGCTGGTATATTGTGTGCAGCACTTTCACAGCATCATCTTACAGGATTTGAAATGGTTCAACTGGAATTCCATCACCTCCACTAGCTTTGTTTGTAATGATGCTTCCTAAGGCCCACTTGACTTTGCACTCCAGGATGTCTGTTTCTAAGTGTCAATATCATCATAGTTATCTGGGTCATTAAGATCTTTTTTGTATAGTTCTTCTGTGTATTCGTGCCACCTCTTCTTAATATCTTCTGCTTCTGTTAGGACCAAACTGTTTCTGTCATTTATTGTGCCCATCAATGCATGAAATGTTCCCTTGGTATCTCTAATTTCCTTGAAAAGATCTCTGGTCTTTCCCCTTCTATTGTTTTCCTCTGTTTCTTTTCATTGTTCGCTTAGGAAGGTTTTCTTATTTCTCCTTGCTATTCTTTGGAATGCTGCATTCAGATGGATATATCTTTCCTTTTCTCCTTTGCCTTTTGCTTCTCTTCTTTTCTCAGCTATTTTTAAGCCCTTCTCAGACAACCATTTAGCCTTCTTGCATTTCTTTTTCTTGGGGATGGTTTTGATCACTGCCTCCTATACAATGTTATGAACCATGAGTAGGTCTGTGCCATCTCACCTTTTCATCTTTAATTTACAGCTTTTCCTTCATTGGCTTCCTCTAACTGTAATCTTAAAACACTTTAATAAGCTTGTTTTTTACCATTTGCCGTATTTTTATAAAAATAAACTTGAAAATGTTCATCTTCAAAGAACAGCTTCTTACATGCTAAAAAAATATCAACAACCTCACATATGCAGATAATACCACTCTAATGGCAGAAAGTGAAGAGGAACCAGAAAGCCTTTTGATGAGAGTGAAAGAGAGAGTGAAAAAGTTCACTTAAAAGTCAACATTAAAAAAATTAAGATATTGACATCTGGTCCTATCACTTCATGGCAAATACATAGGGAAAATGTGGAAACAATGTCAGATTTCACTTTCTTGGCCTCCAAAATCAATGCAGATGGTGACTGCAGCCACAAAATTAAAAGATGGTTGCTTCTTGGAAGAATAGGTATGACAAACCTAGACAGCATATTAAAAAGCAGAGACATTACTTTGCCAGCAAAGATCCACATAGTCAAAGCTATGATTTTTCCAGTAGTTATGTATGGATGTGAGAGCTGGACCATAAAGAAGGCTGAGCTCCAAAAAATTGATGGTTTTGAACTGTGGTGCTGGAGAAGACTCTTGAGAGTCCCTTGGACAGCAAGGAGACCAAACTAGTCAATCGTAAAGGAAACCAGTCCTGAATATTCTTTGGAAGAACTGATGCTGAAGCTGAAGTTCCAATACTTTGGCCACCTAATGTGAAAAGCTGACTCACTGGAAAAGACCCTGATGCTGGGAAAGACTGAGGGCAAGAGGAGAAGGGGACAACAGAGGGTGAGATGTTCGAATGGCATCACTGGCTCAATGGATACGAGTCTGAGCAAACTCCAGGAAACAGTGAAGGACAGGGAAGCCTGTAGTCCTGCAGTCCACGGGGTCTCAAAGAGCCCGTCGCAACTTAATGACTGAGAGTCAGCTATGCTGAAATAAAAAAAGGTGAAAGCAGGCATGGAGTTGAGTTGCATTTTAGTTTTGAATCCAGTGCTTTTGTTTTAGCAGGGATGTGTGTGGGCATGTGTGCTCAGTTGTGTCCCACTCTTTGCAGCCCAATGAACTGTAACCTGCTAGCTCCTCTGTCCATGGAATCTTCCAGGCAAGAATACTGTAGTGGGTTGCCATTCCGGGGGAATCTTCCCAGCCCGGGGATCAAACCCACATCTCTTGTGACTCATGCATTGGCAAGGAGATTCTTTACCACTGTGCCACCTTGGAAGACCTTTCAGTGTGAGAACATTAGTCACTCAGTGGTGTCTGATTCTTTGCAACCTCATGGACTGTAGCCCACCAGACTGTGGGGCTGGCCCAATTCTGACAACGCATAACATCTCAGAACTCTGTGTTTTGTTATTTGTTGCTTTTTTGTTGTTATTGTTACATGTGTGATTTTCTCTGTTGAATTTCCCGCAGTTCTTTAAAAATTTGAGTTTTCCTGGTGGTCTGGAGATGAGGACTCAGTATTTTCCTAGCAATGGCCCTGAGTTCACTCCCTGGTCAAGGAACTAAGATCACAAAATCTGAGTAGTGTGGCAAAAAAAAAAAAATATATCGAGTCAAAACTTAACTAATTTCTCTACTGAAAACATATTTGCTAGCATATGATTACTTATTTTATTTCTTTAGTTGTGCTGAGTCTTCGTTGAGGTTCAGGGGCTCAGTTGTCCAGCAGCATGAGGGATCTTAGTTCCAAGAAAGAAAGTGAAAGAAAGTGAAGTTGTTCAGTCATGTCCGACTCTTTGTGACCCGATGGACTGTAGCCTACCAGGCTCCTCAATCCATGGAATTTTCCAGGCAAGAGTATTGGAGTGGATCACCATTTCCTTCTCCAGGGGATCTTCCCAACCCAGGTCTCCTGCACTACAGGCAGACGCTTTACCGTCCGAGACCAGGGATCAAACCCATGTCCCCTGCATTGGAAGGCAGCTTCTCAACCACTGCGCCACCAGGAAAGTCCCAGCACATGATTTTAAATTGTATTCATTTGAAACCAAGCCTGTCTGGCTATAAAGTTACATGTTTACACCACCTACTTTTTTTTTTTCTTTTCTTTCTTTCTTTCTTTTTTTTTTTTTTTTTTACCACCACACTGCTCCTTTATCTTCCAAATGGCCTGGCGTTACTGCTTCTCTTGTGTGAGGTCCAGTTTTGTTCACCTGTTGTCCAGAGGAGACAGAGGAGGAAAATAATGAAAAAGGAAGGGTAGTGGCGTATTCTTTTTTAATCTTGGTGCTAAATTCTTCATTTGGGTTTTTTCATTTAACCCTTTTAAGAACCCTTTGTGGTAGGAACTATTTTTATTCCTATTTTGCAAATAAAGAAATGGCCCTTAAATATTGTTTTGTTTTGTTTTCCTATCCAAACGTTGATTCTGGCATCCTAGAGGAAGCCCAGGGGAAGTGCTAATAAGCACCTTCAAAGATAGCACGGGGTAGAAAGAGCATGGACTTTGGTCCCAGACTTACCTGGGATTGAATTCCAGCACTGCTGTTCACTGGCTAGGTTATCACTGGCAAGTTATGCACACATCCTGGCCATTCATTGCTTTCATTACCTGTAGAATCAGTACAACAATATTGTATATGTGAAAGCATAAGGTTTCTGAAGTAGCTAGCCTAGCATTAGTACTAGATATTAGTTTCTCTCTCCTCTTTCCCTTCATTAGAAGTGATGGAGTTAAAGTGGAGATTGAACCTTCTTTGGGGAGGCTGATGGCAGATAGAGGGGTGTGTGAAACATGTTCCCTGAGGTAAGGCTCACTTTAGGGTGGAGAGTTAAGGTGTGTGGCCTGATGGCATCCTGAATTCCTGGTTCACAGCCTAAAAAGAATACCGGGTGCTTTCACAAAATGCCTAAACTGGGCAGGGCATGCAGGTGTTCCTTAGCCCAGGCCCAGGGGTACTTGTTATCAGTTAAAGAAAAATAAACATAAGTCTGAGTGAGCAAGACTGGGGATTATGGGTGAGGCTGCCTCTCCAAAGGTAGCCACAAGTGTTCTGTAGTCATGAAGGGAAAACACCTTCCATGGGCTGGAAACTGACCTGCTGGGCAAGAAGCCCATAGGGGCCAGAAAGGAAGGGAAGGGGCTGGGAGAATCTGGAATCTAGGAATACTTTTCAGTGGAATCTTGAATCTTGAAGTGAGTTGCATTTTGATTCATTCAAGCATTCACTCAACATTGATTTACTCAACGTGTATTCATTAAGCAGCCACTCTGCAGAGCTGTGGGGGTTCAGAGGATTGGAGGGTGACCAAGACCATGGGTTGTGGAGCCGACTGCCTGGACTTGAGGTTCCTTTAGGAGTTGTGTGGTCTCAAACCTCTGGCTTAAGAGTTCTTTACCCATGTGGTAGGGACAGTAATTGCCTGCAGGGGGTCTTGTAGTGAAGGTGCAGTGAGTTAAAATATGCAAAATGTTCTGAACATTGCCTGCCACATTCAATGCCCAATAAATTTGAACTTTTTTGATGCACCAGCCTGGGCCAGAAGATTAGAAATTCAAAGGATAATAATGTATCTCAGAGGCCTGCAAAACACTCAGAGGCCCCTCATGCCCAGCAGGTGGAGTCTAGGAGTCCTTATTCAGGGAGAGATTGTGTCAAGCAGGAGAAGGCAATGACATCTCACTCCAGTACCCTTGGCTGGAAACTCCCATGGACGGAGGAGCCTGGTAGGCTGCAGTCCATGGGGTCGCTGAGTCAGACACGACTGAACGGCTTCACTTTCACTTTTCACTTTCATGCATTGGAGAAGGAAATGGTAACCCACTCCAGTGTTCTTGCCTGGAGAATCCCAGGGATGGCGGAGCCCAATGGGCTGCCGTCTGTGGGGTCTCGCAGAGTCGGACATGACTGAAGCGACTTAGCAGCAGCAGCAGCAGCAGTAGTGTCAAGCAGGTCCTCCACCCAGTTCCCAGCCCTGCTTGATGAGAGGGTGTTTGAAGAGTCCAACGTTATTCCCATGGTTTCATGTCTGAGTCTTTTTTCCCTGGCTTCCGACTGGCCTTTTGTACTCAGGTCTTCTTTTTTGGGAACAGGGACCACAGTGTTCCCAAACACTGACAGCCAAGCTTGGGAGTGCCATATATTTGGACAAGTTGCAGTGGGGACTCTTTCAGGCCTGGGAATTTGGGTAGAAGCTTTGAAAGTTACGAGTTGAACGCAGCAGAGAAGAGCCTACAAGAGCACTGAATCCAATCCCCTAGCTTCTTCTTGACCCTGAGACCAGGTGAAGCTCAGTGACTTAACCACCTAAGGCAAAGGCAAGACTAGAACACAGATCTCCAGTCGCCATCACAGACTCCTGAAAGTTTAGAGTTGAAATGGCCGCTGGATAGTACATGGGCCAAACGTACTATGTTCACTGATGGTAACACCACGTCTCATCAAGGCTGAAAGACAGCTCATTGCTGACCCGACTTCTTTTTTTTTTTTTTTTCCTGCAGATCCATTTATTTTATTAATGCTTTTTATTGTAAAAGTCACATAATATAATAAATACTGTTTTAACCATATTTACCTGTACATTTCAGTGGCACGAAGTACATTCACATTGTTGTGCAACTCTCACCATCATCTATCTCCTGAACTTTTCACTTTCTGAACTGAAATACTGTCCCCGTTAAACACTGACTCCTTGCTTCCCACCCCATCCCCAGCCCTTGGCATCTACTAATGTTCTTTCTGACTCTATGAATTTGACTATTCTAGGTACTGTCTATGGGCTTCCCAGGTGGCTCTGGTAGTAAAGAATCTGCCTGCCCATACAGGATGTAAGAGGTGCGGCTTCAGTCCCTGGGTTGGGAAAATCCCAATCCACTCCAGTATTCTTGCCTGGAGAATCCCATAGATAGAGGAGCCTGACAGGCCACAGTCCAGAGGGTCACAAAGAGCTGGACATGATTGAAACAACTTAGAACGTATGCCAGTGCAGGAGATGTAAGGGACACAGGTTCGATCCCCGGATTGGAAAGCTCCCCTGGAAGAGGGTATGTCAGTCCATTCAGTATTCTTGCCTAGAGAATCCCACAGACAGAGGACCCTGGTGGGCTATAGTCCATAGGGTCGCAAAGTGTCAGATACAACTGAAGCAACCTGGCAGGCATGCATGCAGGTAACTTATGTAAGTGGACCCAAACAGTACTTGTCTGCACCTAATGTATATTGGAATGCATTTTTAAGGCTAACTTCCTATTTCTTAGTGCCACTGAATCTGACCTGACTTCCTTGTTTATTAAATTGTATTTGGAAATGTGGCAACTAATTACAGAAAAAAAAGAAACTTCTTAAGAATGGCTCTGGTGCATAAAGGACATTTTTACACTTAACTCTTTTAATTTTTCTTTTTTTAATGTGAAATGTCACTTATTTTTATTAATAAATAAGTAGACTCTTTTCTCATATAGGTTATCACAGAATATTAGGTAGAGTTGCCTGGACTAGACAGTAGGTCCCCATCAGTCATCTGTCATATATAGTAGTGAATTGTGTTCATTCCAAGCTCCTGATTTATTCTTTCTGTTGCTAATCAGGGGAAAACCAGGTTCATGCCAGTAGCTATTCCTCAAAATGAACACACGGGGTCTCTCCTGCCATGTTTTGGCTGAAATCAGCTCACTCTTTTGGTCTTCTTTGAAAGCTATGCTAACACCTAACTCTCCTAAGACTGTTAGAATCTAGTCTTTAAATCCAGCAGAGACAGAAAAGATTATTTATTCCTCTGAGAGCTTCATTGTACCAGAAATCAGTTCGGTTCAGTTCAGTTGCTCAGTCGTGTCTGACTCTTTGCAACCCCTGAATCGCAGCACGGCAGGCCTCCCTGTCCATCACCAACTCCCGAAGTTCACTCAAACTCATGTCCATCGAGTTGGTGATGCCATCCGGCCATCTCATCCTCTCTTGTCCCCTTCTCCTCCTGCCCCCAATCCCTCCCAGCATCAAAGTCTTTTCCAATGAGTCAACTCTTCACATCGGGTGGCCAAAGTATTGGAGTTTCAGCTTCAACATCAATGCTTCTGAAGAACACCCAGGGCTGATCTCCTTCAGAATGGACTGGTTGGATCTCCTTGCAGTCCAAGGGACTCTCAAGAGTCTTCTCCAACACCACAGTTCAAAAGCATCAATTCTTCGGCGCTCAGCCTTCTTCACAGTCCAACTCTCACATCCATACATGACCACTGGAAAAACCATAGCCTTGACTAGACGGACCTTTGTTGGCAAAGTAATGTCTCTGCTTTTGAATACGCTGTCTAGGTTGGTCATAACTTTCCTTGAAAGGAGTAAACAAGCTCTGAGCTAATATGCATACTCCTCTTTTTGCCTGGAAGTGTAGTTTAATGCAAGAGATCTATGTGGGCAAATGTTCAGTGATTACATATGGGAGCAGTGGTAAATGTGGAAAACTTCCTATTCCAAGAAAAATTATTTCTTGTGTTGCTTATGGGGGGCTCAGATAAGCAAATAACTCCACTGCCAAGGGCTGAGATGGGTGACACCATTTATAAAAGGATTCAGAGAGGGGAGACAGGAGTAGGGGACAAACATTCTATTCATGAATTTGTTAGTCATTGGAACTAATGAGATTTGAGTGCCATTTTGTTTTAAAATTAAAAAAATTTTTGGCTGCCGTCTGCAGCTGGTAGGGTCTTAGTTCACCGACCAGAAACTGAACCCTGTCCCCTGCATTGGAAGCACAGAGTCTTAATCACTGGACTGCTGAGAGAAATCTCTCCACTTGTCTCTTGTTCAGTTGCCAAGCCATGTCTGATTCTTTGCGACCCCATGGACTGCAGCATGCCTGGCCTCCCTGTGCCCCACCATCTCCCAGAGTTTGCCCAAGTTCATGTCCATTGCACTGATGATGCCA
This sequence comes from Oreotragus oreotragus, assembly GCA_006410675.1. Taxonomy (NCBI): domain Eukaryota; kingdom Metazoa; phylum Chordata; class Mammalia; order Artiodactyla; family Bovidae; genus Oreotragus; species Oreotragus oreotragus. Next base: position 80,106 of record SJYX01013124.1, read on the forward strand.
TCCAACCATCTCATCCTCTGTTGTCCTCTTCTCCTTCTGCCTTCAGTCTTTCCCAGCACCAGGCTCTTTTCCAATGAGCTAACTCTTCACATCAGGTGGCCAAAGTATTGGAGCTTCAACTTCAGCATCAGTCCTTCCAATGAGTATTCAGGGTCGATTTCTGTTAAGATTGACTGTTTTCATCTCCTTGCTGTCTGGGGGACTCGCAAGAGTCTTCTCCAGCACCACAGTTCTAAGTATCAATTCTTTGGCATTCTGCCTTCTTTATAGTCCAGCTGTCTCAACCACATGTGACTGGAAGGACCATAACCTAGACTATACGCACTTTGTCAGCAAAGTGATCTGTTTGCTTTTTAACACATTGTCTAGGTTTGTCATAGCTTTCCTGCCAAGAAGCAATCTTCTAATTTTCTGGCTACAAGCACCATCTGAAGCGATTTTAGAGCCCAAGAAGAGGAAAACTGCGTCCACATTTTCCCTTTCAATAGAAAGCCATGGAGTGATGGGATTGGATGCCCGTGATCTTAGCTTTTTTAACATTTAGTTTTAAGCCGGCTTTTTTCACTCTCCTCCTTCACATTTATCAATAGGTTCTTTAATTCCTGTTTGCTTTCTACCATTAGAGTGGTATCATCTGGATATCTGAGGTTGTTGATATTTCTCCTGGTAATCTTGATTCCAGCTTGTAATTCACCCATCTCAGCATTTCTCATGATGTGCTCTGCATATAAATTAAATAAAGAGGGTGTCAGTACTCCTTTCTCAGTTCTGAACCAGTCAGTTGTTCCATACAAGGTTCTAACTATTGTTTCTTGACCTGCATACAGGTTACTCAGGAGACAGGTAACATAGTCTATTATCCCCACCTCTTTAAGAGTTTTCCACAGTTTGTTATGATCCACACAGTCCAGCTCCAAGACTAACTCGGGGGCCCAGGCACCCCTGACCAGGTCCCAGACCAACTGTTGCTTGCCCAAGGGCACCACAAACATGCCCATGAACGTCATGCTCAACTGCCAGCAAGCCAGATTGTGCCCCATCAGGGGCAGTACCTGCCTCCCTGCTTCGTGGGGTACACCATGCAGCCAGACTCGGTGCCCATCACCCCGGTGCCCCTGTTCCTGGACGGGCTGCAGACAGGCTACCAGCAGATCCAGGCTCCTTTCCCTCACACTAACAGCAAACAGAACATGTTCCCAGTGGTGACCGATGTACCCAGAGTGTGGCCAGAGTCCTGGACCAGAAAGAGGCAATCAGGAACGATGAGCTTGGGAAGGATTTTAGCCGGGAAGCCTGTACTTGTCGATGTTGTTTATGGCACGGTTCTGTCGGATGGCTTCATTTTCACCCAAACTGTATGAAAACATCTTTCTCCAAAGGAGTGTTTCTAGGTATGTTTAGGGCTTAACTCAGCTGGTAAAGAATCTGCCTGCAAAGCAGGGGATACCAGCTTATTCCTGGGTTGGGAAGCTCCCCTGGAGAAGAGATAGGTTACCCACTCCAGTGTTCTTGGACTTTCCTGGTGGCTCAGGTGATAAAGAATCTGCCTGCAACGTGGAAGACCTGGGTTCGATCCCTGGGTTGGGAAGATCCCCTGGAGGAGGGCAAGACAATCCACTCTAGTATTCTTGCCTGGAGAATCACCATGGACAGAGGATCCTGGTGGGCCACAGTCCATGGGGTCACAAAGAGCTGGACGTGACTGAGTGACTAAGCACAGCACAGCACACAGTCAAAGGCTTTAGCACAGTCAATGAAATAGAGGTAGATGTTTTCCTGGGATTCCCTTGTTTTCTCTATGATCTAGTCAGTATTGGCAATCTGACCTCTGGTTCCTGTTTTTCCCAAACCCAGATTGGATGTCTGGAAGTTTTTGGTTCACATAGTGCTGTAGCGTAGAATGCAGAGTTTTGAGCATGACCTTAGGAGTATGGGAGATGAATGCGATTGTCCGGTGGTTTAAACATTCTTTAAATACTGCCAGTCTTGTGAATTGAGGTGAGGACTGACTTTTTCCAGTCCTGTGGCCACTGCTGGGTTTTCCAAATTTGCTCACCTATTGAGTGTAGCACTTTGATAGGGTCATCTTTTATGATTTTATATAGCTGTGCTGGAATTCCCGGGGAAGGCAATGGCACCCCACCCCAGTACTCTTGCCTGGAAAATCCAATGGACGGAGTAGCCTGGTGGGCTGCAGTCCATGGGGTTGCTAACAGTCGGACAGACTGAGCGACTTCACTTTCACTTTTCTCTTTCATGCATTGGAGAAGGAAATGGCAACCCACTCCAGTATTCTTGCCTGGAGAATCCCAGGGATGGGGGAGCCTGGTGGGCTGCCGTCTACAGGGTCGCACAGAGTCAGACACGACTGAAGTGACTTAGCAGCAGCAGCAGCAGCTGGAATTCCATGGTCTCCACTAGCTTTATTGAGAGCAGTGCTTCCTAAGGCCCATTTTGTTTAGAAAGGTAAAGGAAAAAGTTTTTTAAAAACAAAATTCTAGCTCTACCAGAGTCCTCAATGCCTGCCTCACTTGGGACCAGGATATTCTCCAACTGATTTTGGACACACGCAGCAGCAAATGTCAGTGAGCAGTAGCAGGGAGCAAGATCTTAGTTCCCAGACCAGGAATCCTAAACCATTAGACCACAGAGGCCAGCAGCTAGGGCCTGGATCCCTAGTCCATGCCTGCCTTGTCAAGAAAGAATTCAGGCGAGGAGGCAGAATGTAAGGAGAAAAGGAAGAAGTATATTGGTAAAGAAAAGTGCATGCAGAAAGACCCACAGGTGAACTCAGAGAGAGTCACGCCTTTGGGAAGTTTAAATCCGTTATATTGTTGTTCTGTCACTAAATCGTGTCCGACCCTGTGCAGCCCCAAGGATTGCAACTCGCCAGGCTCCTCTGTCTTCCGTTATTTCCCGGAGTTCGCGCAAATGCATGTCCATGGAGTTGGTGAGGCTATCTAACCATCTCATCCTTTGCAACCCCTTCTCTTTTTGCCTGCAGTTTTTCTCAGAAGCAGGATATTTTCCAATGAGTCAGCTCTCTGCATCAGGTGGTCAAAGTATTAGAGCTTCAATTTCAGCAACAGTCCCTCCAATGAATACTCAGAGTTGATTTCTTTTAGAATGGACTGGTTGGATCTCCTTGCAGTCCAAGGGACTCTCAAGAGTCTTCTCCAACACCACAGTTCAAAAGCATCAATCCTTTGGCACTCAGCCTTCCTTATTGTCCAACTCTCCCACCAGTACATGATTACTGGAAAACCATAGCTACATGGACCTTTGTTGGCAAAGTTTCTGCTTTTTAATATGCTGCCTAGGTTTGTCATAGCTTTCCTTCCAAGAAGCAAGCATCATTTAATTTCATGGCTGCAGTATATGGGGACAATTTCTTGGGGCTTTGTCTTCCTTTAGGCCAATCATCTTGTTTTGTCCCCTTCTGGCTAATTTGTCTTAAGATCCTCTCCTGAGCAGAGCACTCACTCCTCAGCCAAGATGGATCTTGACAGGAAGCCTTCTGGGAGGAGCCAGCCTGGCATTATTCTGATTTTTGACCCCAAAGAGCCTTTCTAGCAAGTGTAGTGTCTCTCTTGCCCCAAGGTGTGGGGGGAGGGAGAGTAGCAATCCCTTAATCCTTTACTCAAACAAGGTTTTGCCCCTCTTTGTTCTTGCCTTGACTGTTATCTTAAGGTGTTTACAAGAGACAAAGACTGTCTAACCTGTTTCTGTTGTTATTTCTATTTTGAAATGCAAACAGGAGGCTGATGATAAATGCATTACCTGGAGCCCTCCTATCTCCCCTCTCATGAAAAGCAAACTGGAGACTAGTTGTAAATATTCAGCCTGAAGCTCAGGTCTTAGTGTCCCATGAGATGCAAACAGGAGGCCAGTTGTAAAAGTGGAACTTGGAGGATCTCCTGCCTCACAAATGCTCTGCTCCCTGGTGTGCTCCAGCTCCACCTGCTTTCCTTCAGTCCCTCCAAGCACTCACTGTTCTCTCCTTTCTCCTTTACCTGACAGGTCCCCTTTCAGCCCTCAGGTTAAATGTCTCTTCATCAGAGAGTCTCTCCCTTTATTTCCCTTCTAGGTAGATTCCCCATTACACTGTTGTCTCTGATTTTATCCATCATAGAACTTATCACAATTTCCAGTGATAGTGTTTTTGCTGGTATACTGGTTACTTTCCATTCTCCGCTAGATTATGATCCACTGGGATGCTGTCTCTTTCATCCAATGGGGCTTATGCACCAACTCAATGCCCGGCGCATAGTAGGGACAAAATACAGAACAGTGAAATTGGGCTTAGCAAAGAAAGGAATGGTGGCATATTGATGTGGTGCTTGTGAATAAGGAAGTGACTCTGGGGTCTTCACAAGCTGTGAGGTCTCTAATCATTTATGTTAGAAAGTGAGGGGTAGCTTCTGCCTGGCCTTTGGAATGCTCTTGGGGAGAGCTTCCTATTAGGGAGCGTTCCAGGCAGAAGTGAACTGAAAAATAATTGCCTTTGTGTGTGGATGCCATGACAGAGGGCAAACTCAGAACTCCAAATTCTCTACTGGTCTTGGGGGCCAGAAAGTTTGAGTGACATCTTTTTTTTTGCCTAGGAAAAAAATCACAAACTTTTAGTATCAACAGAAACTGTTATTATTATTATTTTTTAATTTATTGGCTGCTCTGCACAGCCTGTGGGATCTTAGCTTCTTGACCAAGGATCAAACCTGCTCTGCCTGCATTGGCAGTACGAAGTATTAGCCATTAGATGCTCAGTCATGTCTGACTCTTTGTGACCCCATGGACTTGTAGCCTGCTGGGCTCCTCTGTCCACGAGGATTCTCCAGGCAGGAATACTGAAGTGGATTGCCATGCAGGCCACCTGATGTGATGAGCCAACTCTCTGGAAAAGACCCTGATTCTGGGAAAGACTGAGGGCAGGAGGAGAAGGGGGCAACAGAGGATGAGATGGTTAAATAACATCACTGACTGAATAGACACGAATTTGAGCAATTTCCAGGAGAGAGGGAAGGACAGGGAAGCCTGGTGTGCGGTAGTTTGTGGGGTCGCAAAGAGTCACAGTTCAGTGACTGAACAACAGCTGGTATTCTTGCCTGGAAAATTCCGTGGACAGGTGAACCTGGTGTGCCAAAGTTCATGGGGTCCCTGAGAGTCGGACATGACTTAGTGATTGAAACAGCACCAACTATGTACCAGGCACCACACTAGATATTTTTCAGGTATGATTATTGTGCTTCCTGGTCACAACCAAACTGAATTGTATGTTGATGTTATATCTCCATTTACAGATGAGGAAACCAAGGCCCAGAGAAGCTAGGCAATCAGTCCAAGGTGGCAGAGCTAGTGCGTGGTGAGACCAGGACTGAAATCAAAGCCTGTCCTAGAATCTGAGCCCTCACTCTGAGCCCTGGAACAGAGATCCTGAGTCTGCGTTTCTCTAGGCAGGGGGAAATTAGCATGGGCTCTCCTCACTTCTTCCGTGCCACCAAAATTTGGAGCTCAGTGGCTNAATGAGGTTAAGCATCTTGTCCAAATTCACCTGGTGGGTCAGAAGAGAGACCAGACCTGCACTTAGGCATCTGATTGCAGAAACTCCTCCTCTGTAAGACAATCCTGGCACATTTCCCTGGGTGATGTTAACTCTCCACTCTTCCCTGTCCCTACTCACTTGAGGACTACGTGATTCTGACTCTTCATCACTCTTCCCACTCCCTGCCTTGGATTTTGAAATCATTGTCTTTGAGGCTCAGTCCCTTGCCCAACATACACATGGATCTAATGACTCTGTAGGCATGCTCACCCTACACACGACCACAGGATGACCTGGAGAGTTAGACTAAATCCTACAAAACCATTGGTTGTTGCTTATCAGAAACATCAGGACTAAGGATTCTCCAGCTGATATGAAATTTAAATATCAACCATGGAGTCCAGCATATTTCACAGGAGACTGGCAATGATGATGGGCTTCCCTGTTAGGTCAAATGGAAAAGAATCTACCTGCAAAGCAGGAGACCTGGGTTCAATCCCTGGGTCTGGAAGATCCTCTGAAGGGAATGGCAACCCAATCCAATATTCTTGCCTGGAGAATTCCATGGACAGAGGAGCCTAGTGAGCTACAATCCATGGGGTTGCAAAGATTCAAGGCCCAGAGAAGCTAGGCAATCAGTCCAAGGTGGCAGAGCTAGTGCGTGGTGAGACCAGGACTGAAATCAAAGCCTGTCCTAGAATCTGAGCCCTCACTCTGAGCCCTGGAACAGAGATCCTGAGTCTGCGTTTCTCTAGGCAGGGGGAAATTAGCATGGGCTCTCCTCACTTCTTCCGTGCCACCAAAATTTGGAGCTCAGTGGCTCTAGTGAGCAGGGCCAGAGTTCCCACAGCTTCCCACTGCAGGACCTTCCTCATGGGTCTGAGTTCACCCTTCCCATCCTTGGGACTCTGACCCATGTCTAAGGTGGCGCCTGCATACCTCAGGCTGAAGAAGGATACGAACGACGTGTGCAGGACTGGGAAGCCTCTTCAGAATTGTGGTTGAGGGCTTCCCCAATGGTCCAGTGGTTAAGACTCTGAGTTTTCAACACAAGGGGTGCAGGTTCAATCCCTGGTTGGGGAACTAAGATCCCACGTGCCATGTGGTGTGGCAAAACAAAACACAGAATTGTCCTCTAACACACTGGAAGGTTTGGAGTTGGGAATGAAGGGGGCAAGACTAAAGGAAGGCTCAAGTCTGGATAAAACACGTGCTGGGGCTGAAAGATCACCTCAGTGGAAAGATGATGGACTTAGAAGCCACAGTTACCCAAATCTGAACGCTGGATCTACCTGCACTTTACCAGTGAGGTGATGTTAACAATTTTTCATCATTCTGAGCCTCAGTTTCCTCATTTAGAAAGGAGAGATAACAACATGCACAATATCTGGAGCAATCTCAGTACTTGTCAATTTGTGTGACCAGGGTGGAAACAAAATGAAACAAGTGTGACCAGAGGGGAAATGAGTAGCCAAAGAGGAAAAGCATGTGGTTTAAGAAAACAGATAAAGAAGGGACTGAGCCTGCGTAGGAAACCTCACCACTGAATGAATTCTGGCTAGTTGTTTGCTTCATCCAAGTCAAAATCCTAGATCAAAAGGGCAGTATGTTTGTATTAAAGACAAAATTAACAGCCATTATCTAGTACCTACTAACACTATTTTTATTTTTATTATTTTTATTTTTTTATTATTTTTTTTAGTGTTTATTTTATTTTATTTTTATTTTTTTACACGAACTCCCAAACATGAACCCCCCTCCCTATTTTTAGAGTGCTGACCCATAATAGAGAAAAGCCAAGGGACTGACAAGGGCCTAATTTCCAAAATGTGCAAACAGTTCACACAAATCAACAAGAGCAGCAGCAACAACAAAAACATCCCAATTAAGAAATGAGCAAAAGACTTGAATAGACGTTTCTCCAAAGAAGACATACAGTTGGCCAATAGGCATATCAAAAGATACTCGACTTGGCTATTAGAGAAATATAAATAAAAATGACAATGAGGTATCACCTCACATCATTCAGAATGGTTATCACTAAAAATCTACAAATAATAAATGTTGGAGAAGGTATGGAGAAAAAGGAACCTTCCTATATTGTTGGTGGGGATGTAAATTGGTGCAGCCACTATGTAAAACAAAATCTAAATGTACAATCCTGAAATCCCATTTCTGGGCATATATCTAGAGGAAACTCTTATTCAAAAAGATACATGTACCCCAGTGTTTATTGAACACTATTTACAATAGCCAAGACATGGAAGCAACCTAAATGGTAATCAACAGATGAATGGATGAAGAAGATGCCATATACATGAACAATGGAATACTACTCAGCCATAAAAAATAACAAAATAATGCCATTTGCAGCAACATGGATGGACCTAGAGATTATCACACTGAGTGAAGTAGGTCAGACAGAGACAAATATCATGTGATATCACGTTTACGTGGAATCTAAAATGTGATACANTGAATGGATGAAGAAGATGCCATATACATGAACAATGGAATACTACTCAGCCATAAAAAATAACAAAATAATGCCATTTGCAGCAACATGGATGGACCTAGAGATTATCACACTGAGTGAAGTAGGTCAGACAGAGACAAATATCATGTGATATCACGTTTACGTGGAATCTAAAATGTGATACAAATGAACTTATCTACAAAATGGAAATAGACTCACGAACATAGAAAACACACTCTGAGAAAGCAGTGGAGGGATAAACTAGGAATTTGTAATGAACAGATACACACTAGTGTATATAAAATTGTTAAACAACAAGGTCCTACTATACAGCATAGAGAACACGGTCAATATCCTGTAACAAGCCATAATGGAGAAGAATATGAGAAATGTAAATTCCCTGGTGGCCCAGTGGTTAGGACTCTGTGCTTTTACTGCTGAAAGCCTGGGTTCAATCCCTGGTCAGGGAACAATATCCCACAAGCTGTGAGGCACTGCCAAAAATGAAAAAGAATATATATATATACACATACACACACACACACACACACAATGAGTCACTTTGCTGTACACCAGAAACTAACACAACATTGTAAATCAATTATACTTCAATAAAAATGCAATTATAAATATATAACCCATATCAATGGATAACTGTATTATATAAGGCAATACATTTAAAGCCTTCCACTGAAATCACAGTAAGCAGTTAGTAAATGTTAATTATTATTATTATTAAAAAAAAGCCAGCATGTAATTAGGTATTTTGATGGCATAACATTATAAGGACAGAAATTAGAAGGCAGAGAACCTGATCTCTTTCAACAAAGGAGTGAAAGCATTCTCTCACAAGTTCCTGAATGCAAGGCAGTAAGCTGACATTTTCTTAGGTGACCATCTCCCCTTCGCATTGACATCACTGACCCTGAACACTCTTGAGACCGTGTGATCACCCAAGTCCTGCTTGTGTGTGCAGATTGTTACTCTGCTTATTGCTTGAGTTTTGTGTGAAAGTCAAGTGTCGCTTGCACTGCTGGGGACAAACTGGCTGGAGACACGGAGCTACCATGCCACCCCACTCAGCTCTCTCCATAGCTTTGAATGATGCTTAAAAAATTTTTTCTTTTCTGTGAAACACGCTTAAAAGAAGGCACATCAGACTTTGGAAAAGGTGTTTTGATCAGTGAGGACATAAGGAAGCTTTTAAATAAAGTTAATGCTGGACTTCCCTGGTGGTACACTGGTTGAGGGGCTTCCCCATTGCTCAGCAATAAAGAATCGCCTGCAATGCAGGAGATGCAGGGAAGGAGACTTGGATTTGCTCCCTAGGTTGGGAAGATCCCCTGGAGAAGGGCGTGGCAACCTGCTCCAATATTCTTGCCAGGAAAATCTCATGGACAGAGGAGCCTGGTGGGCTATGGTCCATGGGGTCACAAAGAGCTGGACACAGCTAAAGTGATTGAGCATGCACACACAGTGGTTGAGAGTCTGCCTGCAAGTGCAGGGGACATGAGTTTGATTCCCTGGTCTAGGAGGATTCTACATGCCCTGGGACAATTAAGCCCATGAACAACAACTGCTGCAGCCTGCATTCTAGAATCCATGCTCCAGAACAAGAGAAGACACTGCAGTGAGAAGCCCAGGCAGCAATGAAGACTCAGCCCAGCCAGAAATAAAAAATTAATTAATTAATTAAAAAAGGATAAAGTTAACACTAATTAAATTTACTACTACTAGTAGCAGCAACTGTAATTATAGAGTGTGGACTTTTTAATCCTATGCTCAGTCACTCAGTTGTGTCCAGCTCTTTGCCACCCCATGGTCTATAGCCAGTGTCTTTAGTGAAACCGAAAGTCACTCATTCGTGTCCGATTTTTTCTGACCTGATGGACCATAGCCTGTCAGGCCCCTCTATTCATGGAATTCTCCAGGCAAGAATACTGGAGTGGGTACCTATTCCCTTTGCTCCAGGGGATCTTCCCAACCCAGGGATTGAACCCAGGTCTTCTGCATTGCAGATGGATTCTTTACCATCTGAGCCACCAGGGAATCCTAATTCCCTATGAATCCCTTTAGGAGGCATGACGATGATTATCTCCATTTTTGGAGATGAGGAAATAGAGTTGCAATGAGGTTAAGCATCTTGTCCAAATTCACCTGGTGGGTCAGAAGAGAGACCAGACCTGCACTTAGGCATCTGATTGCAGAAACTCCTCCTCTGTAAGACAATCCTGGCACATTTCCCTGGGTGATGTTAACTCTCCACTCTTCCCTGTCCCTACTCACTTGAGGACTACGTGATTCTGACTCTTCATCACTCTTCCCACTCCCTGCCTTGGATTTTGAAATCATTGTCTTTGAGGCTCAGTCCCTTGCCCAACATACACATGGATCTAATGACTCTGTAGGCATGCTCACCCTACACACGACCACAGGATGACCTGGAGAGTTAGACTAAATCCTACAAAACCATTGGTTGTTGCTTATCAGAAACATCAGGACTAAGGATTCTCCAGCTGATATGAAATTTAAATATCAACCATGGAGTCCAGCATATTTCACAGGAGACTGGCAATGATGATGGGCTTCCCTGTTAGGTCAAATGGAAAAGAATCTACCTGCAAAGCAGGAGACCTGGGTTCAATCCCTGGGTCTGGAAGATCCTCTGAAGGGAATGGCAACCCAATCCAATATTCTTGCCTGGAGAATTCCATGGACAGAGGAGCCTAGTGAGCTACAATCCATGGGGTTGCAAAGATTCAGACATGACTGAGTGACTAACATTTTCACTTGGCAGTGATGACACCACTGTGGCATTAAGCTTCAGTGAGGGCCCCTCCTCCCCAGTTATAAGTCTGGCCCCAAACATCATATCTATGCCTTAGGCAACTCATCAGCATCACCACTGGATATCGTGAGTAGCCACAAGAGCTTCCTGGAGCATGACAATTGTTTGAGTATTCAGAATTCCAAAGTCGGGTGGGAATAAGTAAGGAGAAAATGGTGGCACGACTCAGACAGAAGTGCAGTGCTGCTGTCAGGAATCAGTCTGATTTCGGTGTTGACCATCTGGTGATGTCCATGTGTGGAGTCTTCTCTTGTGTTGCTGGAAGAGGGTGTTTGCTATGACCAGGGCATTTTCTTGGCAAAACTCTATTAGTCTTTGCCCTCCTTCATTCCGCGTTCCAAGGCCAAATTTGCCTGTTACTCCTGGTGTTTCTTGACTTCCTACTTTAGCATTCCAGTCCCCTATAATGAAAAGGACATCTTTTTTGGGTGTTAGTTCTACAAGGTCTTGTAGGTCTTCATAAAACCGTTCAACTTCAGCTTCTTCAGCATTACTGGTTGGGGCATAGACTTGGAT
>SJYX01013124.1:120698-197963 GCA_006410675.1 Oreotragus oreotragus
GAAGATCATGGCATCTGGTCCCATCACTTCATGGGAAATAGATGGGGAAACAGTGGAAACAGTGTCAGACTTTATTTTTTTGGGCTCCAAAATCACTGCAGATGGTGACTGCAGCCATGAAATTAAAAGACCCTTACTCCCTGGAAGGAAAGTTATGACCAACCTAGACAGCATATTAAAAAGCAGAGACATTACTTTGCCAACAAAGGTCCGTCTAGTCGAGGCTATGGTTTTTCCAGTGATCATGTATGGATGTGAGAATTGGACTGTGAAAAAAAGCTGAGCACTGAAGAATTGATGCTTTTGAACTGTGGTGTTGGAGGAGACTCCCTTGGACTGCAAGGAGATCCACCCAGTCTATCCTAAAGGAAATCAGTCCTGGGTGTTCTTTGGAAGGACTGATGCTAAAGCTGAAACTTCAATACTCTGGCCACCTGATGTGAAGAGTTGACTCATTGGAAAAGACTCTGATGCTGGGAGGGATTGGGGGCAGGAGGAGAAGGGGACGACCAAGGATGAGATGGCTGGATGGCATCACTGACTCGATGAGTTTGGACATGAGTTTGAGTGAACTCCGGGAGTTGGTGATGGACAGGGAGGCCTGGCGTGCTGCGATTCATGAGGTTGCAAAGAGTCGGACACGACTGAGCAACTGAACTGAACTGAACTGATAGGAAACCCTGTGGACTCAGTTATTAGCCCTGACTTGAGAAAGGCCATGTTTGAAGAATTAAAGGCCTCTTGATTTTAGAAGGTGTTCTGTCACATCATTCTCACTATTATTGATAGAAGCATTATTGGGAAAGCTGTTATGAAGCCCTTGTTGCTAGAGTTGATGAAGTTAGTTATTCACTCATCCTGGAGTTCTGTACCTGGTGGACATTGCTGCTGTGAAGGACACATGGAAAAATCCTAAGGAGCACAGAAAGGGACGGATGATGACAAAGGCTTGGATCCTCATACTGAATTTAGTGGCTTGTAAATTAAAACTTAAGTTCTTCCAGGGAAACAAAAAAGTAAGATGGCTACCTCTAGTAATGGGTTTAAGAAAACCCTTATATTTCATCCTCACCTACATCCTCACTTCTGCTTTTATACCTTGGTAATTCTTACAGTCTCAAGTGCTCAGCCCAGTGTACTTTTGTGTTGTCAAGACATTTCTTTTGGCCATTATTTTGTTTTCAGATTGTTCATTATCTCTTTCTTATTTTCTGGGAGCAGGGGTAATGTTGAATATGTTGGAAGGACAGATATTAGGTAGCCAATCAGAAAGTTAAATGTTCATTTCTTTATTTGAAATTCAACTAAATGTTAAGTCCCCATGGCAGTTACTTTATGATTGCTGGCCTTACCAATAAATGGGCCAAGGGAGGTTTTTTCTTGACTTTGCTGTGATGGATCATTACATCTTTTTTTTTTTTTTCTTTTCTCTTTATAATGACATTTACAGGAAGGAAAATTCATAGTGTTTTCATGTTGCTTTTAGTGTATTTTCCTAGAATTATGTATCATAGATTGACACCAAATGTACTTGTGTGCTTTATTTCCAGAAAAAGTTAATCCCACAGGCAAAATCTACTATTAAAATGTGGCAAATGGATTTAGACATAATTCAAAACCCATCAGTATTCTAAACGTTAATCTTCTAAATTCTTACAGTTTCATTGTAAGTTAATTAGGTAATTACATTTTACGTGTTATGTTTTCTTTTTTTGTATTATGGAACTACTATTAAGTAAATCTGTGCTTTGGCTTCACACAAGAATTGATTTGCCAAGGGACTTCATCCATTCATTCAGATGGTATTTCTTGAGGACCTCAGTTCAGTTCAGTCACTCAGTCATGTCCAGCGCTTCGCAATCCCATGAACTGCAACACGCCAGGCCTCCCTGTCCATCACCAACTCCCGGAGCTCATGCAAACTCATGTCCATCAAGTCAGTGATGCCATTCAACCATCTCATCCTCTGTCATCCCCTTCTCCTCTCGCCTTCAATCTTTTCCAGCATCAGTATCTTTTCAAATGAGCCAGTTCTTCGCATCAGGTGGCCAAAGTATTGGAGTTTCAGCTTCAGCATCGCCCTTCCAATGAATATTCAGGACTGATCTCCTTTAGGATGGACTGGTTGGATCTCCTTGCTGTCCAAGGGATTCTCAACAGTCTTCTCCAACACCACAGTTCAAAAGCACTGATTCTTTGGTGCTCAGCTTTCTTTATAGTCCAACTCTCACATCCATACATGACTAGTGGGAAAACCATAGCCTTAACTAGATGGAACTTTGTTGGCAAAGTGATGTCTCTGCTTTTAAATACACTGTCCAGATTTGTCAGAGCTTTTCTTCCAAGGAGCAAGTGTCTTTTAATTTCGTGGCTGTGGTCACCACCTCAGTGATTTTGGAACCCAGAAAAATAGAGTCTGTTGCTGTTTCCATTATTTCCCCATCTATTTGCCCTGAAGTGATGGGACCAGATGCCATGATCTTAGTTTCTGAATGTTGAGCTTTAAGCCAACTTTTTCCACTCTCCTCTTTCACTTTCATCAAGAGGCTCTTTAGTTCCTCTATACTTTCTGCCATTAGGGTGGTATATCTGAGGTTGTTGCATATCTGAGGTTGTTGATATTTCTCCTGGCAATCTTTTTTCCTGCTTGTGCTTCATCCAGCCTGGATTTCACATATCCTCTGCATAAGTTAAATAAGCAGGGTGACAATATACAGCCTTGATGTATACTTTTCCTGATTTGGAACCAGACTGTCATTCCATGTCTGGTTCTAACTGTTGCTTCTTGACCTGCATACAGATTTCTCAGGAGGCAGGTCAGATGGTCTGGTATTCCCACCTCTTTAAGAATTTTTCACAGCTGTTGTGATCCTCAGAGTCAAAGGCTTTGTCGTAATCAGTAAAGCAGAAGTAGATGCTTTTCTGGAACTTGTACTTTTTTGATGATCCAACAGATATTGGCAATTTGATCTCTGATTCCTCTGCCTTTTCTAAATCCAGCTTGGACATCTGGAAGTTCATGGTTCATGTACTGTTGAAGTCTGGCTTGGAAAATTTTGAGCATTACTTTACTAGCATGTGAGATGAGTGCAACTGTGCAGTAGTTTGAGCATTCTCTGGCATTGCCTTTCTTTGGGATTGGAATGAAAACTAACCTTTTCCAGTCCTGTGGCCACTGCTGAGTTTTCCAAATTTGCTGGCATATTGAGTGCAGCACTCTCATAGCATCATCTTCTAGGATTTGAAATAGCTCAACTGGAATTCCATCACTTCCATTAGCTTTGCTCATAGTGATGCTTCCTAAGGCCCACTTGACTTCACATTCCAGGATGTCTGGCTCCAGGTGAGTGATCACACCAAAGTGGTTATCTGGGTCATGGAGATCATTGTGTATCATTCTTCTGTGTATTCTTGCCACCTCTTCTTAATATTTTCTGCTTCTGTTAGGTGCATACCATTTCTGTCATTTTTCATGCCCATCTTTGTGTGAAATGTTCCCTTGGTATCTCTAATTTTCTTGAAGAGATCTCTAGTCTTTCCCATACTACTGTTTTCCTCTTTCTTTGCATTGATCACTGAGGAAGGCACTCTATCAGATCTAATTCCTTGACTCCATTTGTCACTTCCACTATATGATCACAAGTTATTTGATTTAGGTCATACCTGAATTGTCTAGTTTAGTGGTTTTCCCTACTTCCTTCAATTTCATTCTGAGAGCTTAATTAAATATTAAAAATCTTTAACAACCTGCAGAGGTACCAGTTACTCTAAATGTCTACTTAGACATTTAGACAGCAGTTAAGTTCTGGAGCACAGGAGTCTAAGTTCCAGTCTTTTANAGAGTCGGACACGACTGAGCAACTGAACTGAACTGAACTGATAGGAAACCCTGTGGACTCAGTTATTAGCCCTGACTTGAGAAAGGCCATGTTTGAAGAATTAAAGGCCTCTTGATTTTAGAAGGTGTTCTGTCACATCATTCTCACTATTATTGATAGAAGCATTATTGGGAAAGCTGTTATGAAGCCCTTGTTGCTAGAGTTGATGAAGTTAGTTATTCACTCATCCTAGAATTCTGTACCTGGTGGACATTGCTGCTGTGAAGGACACATGGAAAAATCCTAAGGAGCACAGAAAGGGACGGATGATGACAAAGGCTTGGATCCTCATACTGAATTTAGTGGCTTGTAAATTAAAACTTAAGTTCTTCCAGGGAAACAAAAAAGTAAGATGGCTACCTCTAGTAATGGGTTTAAGAAAACCCTTATATTTCATCCTCACCTACATCCTTACTTCTGCTTTTATACCTTGGTAATTCTTACAGTCTCAAGTGCTCAGCCCAGTGTACTTTTGTGTTGTCAAGACATTTCTTTTGGCCATTATTTTGTTTTCAGATTGTTCATTATCTCTTTCTTATTTTCTGGGAGCAGGGGTAATGTTGAATATGTTGGAAGGACAGATATTAGGTAGCCAATCAGAAAGTTAAATGTTCATTTCTTTATTTGAAATTCAACTAAATGTTAAGTCCCCATGGCAGTTACTTTATGATTGCTGGCCTTACCAATAAATGGGCCAAGGGAGGTTTTTTCTTGACTTTGCTGTGATGGATCATTACATCTTTTTTTTTTTTTTCTTTTCTCTTTATAATGACATTTACAGGAAGGAAAATTCATAGTGTTTTCATGTTGCTTTTAGTGTATTTTCCTAGAATTATGTATCATAGATTGACACCAAATGTACTTGTGTGCTTTATTTCCAGAAAAAGTTAATCCCACAGGCAAAATCTACTATTAAAATATGGCAAATGGATTTAGACATAATTCAAAACCCATCAGTATTCTAAACGTTAATCTTCTAAATTCTTACAGTTTCATTGTAAGTTAATTAGGTAATTACATTTTACGTGTTATGTTTTCTTTTTTTGTATTATGGAACTACTATTAAGTAAATCTGTGCTTTGGCTTCACACAAGAATTGATTTGCCAAGGGACTTCATCCATTCATTCAGATGGTATTTCTTGAGGACCTCAGTTCAGTTCAGTCACTCAGTCATGTCCGATTCTTTGCAACCCAATGGACTCCAGCATGCCAGGTTTCCCTGTCCATCACCAACTCCTGGAGTTTACTCAAACTCATGTCCATCAAGTTGGTGATGCCATCCAACNTTCTTGAGGACCTCAGTTCAGTTCAGTCACTCAGTCATGTCCGATTCTTTGCAACCCAATGGACTCCAGCATGCCAGGTTTCCCTGTCCATCACCAACTCCTGGAGTTTACTCAAACTCATGTCCATCAAGTTGGTGATGCCATCCAACCATCATATCTTCTGTCGTCCCCTTTTCCTCTTACCTTCAATCTTTCCCAGCATCAGGGTCTTTTCCAATGAGTCAGTTCTTCCCATCAGGTGTGCAAAGTATTGGAGTTTCAGCTTCAGCATCAGTCATTCCAATGAATATTCAGGACTGATCTCCTTTAGGCTGGACTGGGTGGATCTCTTTGCAGTCCAAGGGACTCTCATGAGTCTTCTCCAGCACCACAGTTCAAAAGCATCAGTTCTTTGGAGCTCAGCTTCCTTTATAGCCCAGCTCTGACATCCATACATGGCTACTGGAAAAACCATAGCCTTGACTAGATGGACCTTTGTTAGCAAAGTAATGTCTCTGTTTTTTAATATGATGTCTAGGTTGGTCATAGTTTTTCTTCTAAGGAGTGAGTGTCTTCTAATTTCATGACTGCAGTGACCATCTGCAGTGATTTTGGAGCCCCCCCAAAATAAAGTCTCTCACTGTTTCCATTGTTTCCCCATCTATTTGTCATGANTTAGCAAAGTAATGTCTCTGTTTTTTAATATGATGTCTAGGTTGGTCATAGTTTTTCTTCTAAGGAGTGAGTGTCTTCTAATTTCATGACTGCAGTGACCATCTGCAGTGATTTTGGAGCCCCCCCAAAATAAAGTCTCTCACTGTTTCCATTGTTTCCCCATCTATTTGTCATGAGGTGATGGGACCAGATGCCATGATCTTAGGTTTCTGAATGTTGAGTTTTAAGGCAGCTTTTTTACTCTCCTCTTTTACTTTCATCAAGAGGCTCTTTAGTTGTTCTTCACTTTCTGCCGTAAGGGTGGTATGGCATATCTCAGATATCTGCATACCTGAGATTATTGATATTTCTCCCAGCAATCTTGAGGACCTACTATGTGGTATTCTAGAACCTACTATGTACTATTCCAGAACCTTCTGGTATTGAGAGAGCCACTATATTCTGTATCTTCCTAGGAATAACTTAAATTTTTTAAAATATATGATTATACTAATACATAATTATTATAGAAAAATTGGGAAAAAATGTAGAAATGTAAAGAAGAAAATAAAAACTACCTGAAATTATGCGTTTGGAGAATCATTGCAATGTTTTTATACTATTTTTTCTTCAAATATTATAAAAAGTAAACATGAGCAATATTTCAGCATATATATATGTATAAATATTTGCATTTATTTTGAGTACTGAAAGTATAAAGTTAACTTTCAAAAGTAAGAAAAGTAAAAGGGAGAATCTAAGTGATATAAAATGACATACAGTAAAATGATATAAAAACAGCTGAGTGATATAAAATGGTATAAGAATAATCAGTTAAATAATATGAAAATAAATATATGGAAAAAGAAATCTTCATTTATATGAAAAACTGAAATATGATTATGAATTTCACAAGATATGCATTTTGCCTTTACTGGTGTGGTTACCAGGGGATTATTTGGGTTATTTGGGTTTGGCACTGTCAGTAGTGAAAGCATTCGCTCAGTTGGAACCTGTCTGGTTTCTTTTTAACTTGGCAGGCATACCTACTAGAGTGCTATGTAGTTTTTCTAGTGTTTATACTCGAGTCCATCTTTATTTTTGTTTCTTTAGAACTTAAAAGTTTGACATTCTTTCTCTGTCTCTCATTTGGTAAAATCTCTACTTAGTACAGAACCAACTCGCCTAGAACACTGGATTTTATACTTGATCAGTCAGTGTTAAGAATGGAGATTTCTGGTCTACTTGTAGTGAAGGCACAGAAAGTATTCAAATTTAATCTCAGATTCATCATCGTTTGTAAAAAATATAATAAATTATGTGTACTACTTGGGGAAAACAAAGCAAAAAAGGACACAAAAATTCTCTGAGGTGTCAGAACTAAATAGGTTGAGGTATAGCCTGTGAGAAACCAAAATACATTTTTGTAGAAATATAAGAGGTTAGATGTGGTTCTGAATGACAGTGAGGTATTAGCCTATACTTGTTAAAGTAATTTGGAATGGTATTGGATACACTTACCAAGCAGAGTGAATTCTGAGACTAATTTTGTCTTGACACCAGAAATCTAGCACTATATATTGTGAATATAAAGGTACAATATTCAGAACTGTTTTGGAAGACTGTCCATCAACATAATGGTAAAACTGTAACGGTCACTATTTCCTACTTCCTATGCCCCACTGATGGGTTTAAAGGCTTCTGTTCAACATTGACTTTTTCTTTGCTGGCCATCAGCGGTCTTTCTGCACTTGTTTCTCCAGGAATGTTTTCTCACAGGTTTGTTTTCCTTGGCTTATTGTTGTGCGTGTATGAGCTTAAATCCTGAGTAACTTCAGCTCTCAGTTTAAGGTGGTTTCAACTAACTAGAAACAGAGTGCTCATTCCCTACAGCACTGCTGCAAAATTAAGTCTTCAAGATTGACGTACAAGCATAATTTTCAGATTTTACCATTAATATCCTTCCTTTCGAAACTCACCTTCTTGTCATTTCCTTCAGAAGATTCTAGTCTTTTCCAGCTTCCCCTAGTTTGGTATTCAGTTCAGTTCAGTTCAGTTGCTCAGTCGTGTCTGACTGTTTGTGACCCCATGAATTGCAGCACGCCAGGCCTCCCTGTCCATCACCATCTCCCGGAGTTCACTCAGACTCACGTCCATTGAGTCCGTGATGCCATCCAGCTATCTCATCCTTGGTCGTCCCCTTCTCCTCCTGCCCTCAATCCCTTCCAGCATCAGAGTCTTTTCCAATGAGTCAACTCTTCGCATGAAGTGGCCAAAGTACTGGAGTTTCAGCTTTAGCATCATTCCTTCCAAAGAAATCCCAGGGTTGATCTTCAGAAGTGAGCTGGAAAACTGGAGGAAAAGTGATTATGGTACTGGCAAGCAGGCACGCTCACTTGAAAGTACATTGTGGAGATAATTAGTGGTTCCATCTCTGTGTTGACAGCATAGATCTGCAGCCACTAATTTGGATGTGTGCACCCACAAATTTGGATTTGGGATGTGTGCCTAGCCACTGTCTACTCTGTCATGCCAGAGTCATGGGTGGGACCTAAATTAGAAGCATGATCTAGGCATCATTTGGGAGATTCTCTGCATCTAGCTTTACCTGGCTTGCGTCACACACTGTTTTTTTGTTAAAGGCCATTATCCAGCCTATGGAAAAGGGAAGATGCAGGGTAGGTTGGGAAAAAAATTCAACATTCTACTTGAGTTTGAATAGACATCCTTACACTACACATTTGTGCAGTCCATTCTACCTTTTAAAGGTCAGGAAAATTTTGCTCATTCTTAAGTTATTTTTTGGATATTAATTTTCACACCAAAGATAATCAGTGACCTGCCATCCTGGGACTTTTAAGAACAGTTTTCCTTGAGTCTATTCTATTACCTTTACCCTCATGCTTAGGTGCCATGCTTATAGGATAGAACTCATTAATTATTGTATGAAGTGAAAGCATTTACATATGGAATTCTGCGCAGGAACATTTAGTGACACTATAAACTTGCACCATAGTCTGTAATTTTTGCATGCCATTTTGCCTCCTCTTGATCTTCTTGGATGTAAATTAAAAAGCATAACTGGTTACATTTAGCTATGCATAAAGGTTTAACTTTCTGAAAGAGGAAGACTGATAATTGAATTTATGACCTGTTCAAAGATAGAAGATCTTGGAGTGTGGGTGGATTGTCTTCACTGAGAGCTAGTGGTTTACAAAGAGAAAAAACTTGGCTGCTGATAGATGTGTTTGTTTGCATTTGACAATGTCATTGCAGTTTAAAGTTACTTTAAATGGGATTCAAGCAGTCATAGAAAATGGTTGGTCTGAACTATCAACGGATACAGAAATTTTAACTGACTTTAACAAAATTAAGTAGATTGCAATAATTGAAAAACTGTTTTACTTTGATTCAAGCTTATACTGGTTTATATAGCCAAGGATTTAGATGCTTATTTATTGCAATTTCATCTATAAAAATGCTTAGTTGTTCAAATATATTTCTGGATTATGTAGTGTGCAGAAAGATTTTTTTGTTTTGTTGTTTTTGAGAACTGTGATGGCGGAGAGGACTCAAAACTTCAGAAAAAATGCTTCTTACCTAAACTATTGATGGTACTCAACAGTTTACCTGACACTGAGGTTCAAAGAATAAAATAGTTTGCCTTTGTTGCATTTGAGATTAGTGTGGTTTTGGGCTAAACTTGTGTAAGTGGTACTGTTTTTTAACTAGTTTGCATTTGCCTAAGAATGTAATTTGTAATTTTAGAAATTTCTTTTAAAAAATAGGATTCATTAATAGGAATCAAAAAGGCAAAAGACCATTAGTAATTTTTACATTGTGTTTTATGAGAAAATACTTTTATTTGTTTATGTTAAAAACTTTGAAATGGTTAAAACAATCTAGAAAATAAATCACTATTTTTTTTACATGTTAATGTTAATTGGGTTACAGCCTGGATGGGAGAGGAGAGTGGATACATGTGTATATATGGCTGAGTCCCATCACTGTTCACCTGAAATTATCACAGCATTGTTAATCAGCTATACCCAATAGAATATACAAATTTCAAAAAAAAAAATTAATTGGGACCGTCTGTATAAGCATCTGGGCTTCCCTGATAGCTCAGTTGGTAAAGAATCCTCTTGCAATACAGGAGACCCCAGTTCGATGCCTGGGTCAGGAAGATCCTCTAGAGAGGGATAGGCTACCCACTCTGGTAATCTTGGGCTTCCCTTTTAACTCAGCTGGTAAAGCATCTGCCTGCAATGTGGGAGACCTGGGTTTGATCCCTGGGCTGAGAAGATCCCCTGGAGAGGGGAAAGGCCAGTATTCTGGCCTGGGGAATTCCATGGACTGTACAGTCCATGGGGTCACAAAGAGTCAGACACAACTGAGTGACCTTCACCCACTCATATATAAGCATCACTGATTACATGGTTTATTATTGGGATGTGGTTCATTATTGTAAAATTCTGAGATACTCCCAATCCACATAGTATTATTTTTTTTTCCTGAGTTATTTTGAAATGCGCTTCTAAAGTGAATCCAAAATTTTAAAAGAAATAGATAAGCAGCACAAGGGATGTAACTAATGCTGTCTTGCTGTCCAACTTGGACAGCATGCTAGGCTTCCCTGTCCTTCACCTACTCCTGGAGTTTCCTCAAACTCATGTCCACTGAGTTGTTGATGCCATCCAACCATTTCATTCTCGGTCACCCTTTTATCCTCCTGCCCTGAATCTTTCCCAGCCTCAGGGTCTTTTCCAATGAGTCTGCCCTTCACGACAGGTGGCCAAAAGTATTGGAGCTTTAGCTTCAGCATCAGTCCTTCCAATGAATATTTGGGGTTGATTTCCTTTAGGATGGACTGGTTTGATCTCCTCATAGTCCAGGGGGCTCTCAAGAGTCTTCTCCAACATCAGTGTTGGAAAGCATCAATTTTTTAGTGCTCAGCCTTTATGGTCCAGCTCTCACTACTGGAAAAACCATAGCTTTGACTATACGGACCTTTGTTGGCAAAGTGATATCTCTGCTTTTTAATATACTGTCTAGGTTTGTCATAGCTTTTCTAGATATTCAGGAAATACTTGCTGAATGAATACATGAAAAAGGAGAGAAAAGAAGAAAGGTAAAATTCTATGTATTTTCAGTAAGAAAACAGCCCAGCAGGCACAGGTATACCTTCTTCCTCTCCTTTCTTGAAATTCTTCTCTCTACCTCTTACCCTATTTCTGTTAGAAACGGAAACTTCCTTGCCAGTACAGGCACTGGTTTAGTTATCACCTCAAAGGAAGTAATGGCCTTTTCTCTCAGTAATGTTGTAGACCTCTGATAGAGCTCTAAGGCAGTTTTTTCCAAGTTCAAGTTCCTCACTGCTCCCCATTTATATGAGAAGTGATAAGGGCCCATGTTTGATCTAACCTAACTGCATAGATGGGTTCGGATGATCTTTTTCTGCTAGTGAGAAGCTTCCAGTGTAATAAACTTCTCTTAATGCTTTCTTCATCTACTTTGATGTCACTGCTGTGATATGTTTAGTAGTAGTGAGTGACTCAGGGTGATTCAGTGCTAAAGGCATTATTATCTTCGGTTGAATGTTTCTCTTATTTTAATTTCTATAAGCACAGGACTTTTGACCTTACCTGCTGATTTTAAAAATTGTTCCAGAAAAAAAAGTAGCTTCCCAGGTGGCTCTAGTGGTAAAGCATTTGCCTGCCAGTGTGAGATGAAAGAGGCAGGAGTTCGATCCCTGGGTTGGGAAGATCCCCTGGAGTAGGAAGTGCAACCACTCCAGTGCTCCGGTATTCTTGCCAGGAAAATTCCACAGACAGAGGAACCTGGTGAACTGCAGAGAGTCAGACAGGACTGAGTGCAAACACACAGACACAAAGGAAAAAAATCTGTTACAGAAGCTTTTGGTGTCAGATAGGGCGGGGAGAGCTTCAGAGTCTACCTTCTAGTTACAAAGATGGTTGATGTCATATTGACTTCAAAAGTGGGCAGGTCCAGCCTCACTGGTGCCAGTGTCTGTATCTTTGCTGTCTTCTCACAGGGTGATGTTGCAGAGCAATTTAAAAAGTGGGTATCAGAGATATAATACATATCCACATAATAGAGGCAAAGATGGAAACAGAGAGATAGACTCAGGAAAGGAATATGTCTATATTATATAGATACCATCTTAAAAAATAATAAAACTACTATAAAAATCTTTATACCAATAAATTTTTTTTACTTAAAAAAAAGTGGGCTCTAGAATGAAAACCCAACTTTGGAACCTTCCTGCTGCTTAACCCAGAGCAAGGTACATAACTCTGTTGGACCTTAGTTTCCTTATCAATCGAGTGAGGGTAATAATAGTCTCTGCATCTTACAGTTTTAATGAAGGCTCAATGAGGGGATGTGATGTGCTTAGTGTGGTGTTGGCACGTTTTTCAACATGTTGGTCATTATAAGCGGGTCTCTGGCATTAACATAAGATTTGACTGTCATTTTTACATAAATGAAAAAAAAAGTAGTAGTTTTAGCTTTGCTGGATAAAAGTGGTTTTAAGGTGCCAAGTGCAAAGAGCCTTGGGCTGAAGAGGTGGTTTTTAACTCTGGTTCTTCTTAACTATGCGACTGAGGGTCCAGTCACTGACAATCTGTGTTAAAATGAGATTTGTACCAAATCACCTCTGTTATCCTTCCTAATGTTACTACATTATTACTTCCTAATGTCATTTTGTGAGTCTAGGAATGAGTGGTGGTTTCATTTTAAATACCGNCGCTTCTAAAGTGAATCCAAAATTTTAAAAGAAATAGATAAGCAGCACAAGGGATATAACTAATGCTGTCTTGCTGTCCAACTTGGACAGCATGCTAGGCTTCCCTGTCCTTCACCTACTCCTGGAGTTTCCTCAAACTCATGTCCACTGAGTTGTTGATGCCATCCAACCATTTCATTCTCGGTCACCCTTTTATCCTCCTGCCCTGAATCTTTCCCAGCCTCAGGGTCTTTTCCAATGAGTCTGCCCTTCACGACAGGTGGCCAAAAGTATTGGAGCTTTAGCTTCAGCATCAGTCCTTCCAATGAATATTTGGGGTTGATTTCCTTTAGGATTGACTGGTTTGATCTCCTCATAGTCCAGGGGGCTCTCAAGAGTCTTCTCCAACATCAGTGTTGGAAAGCATCAATTTTTTAGTGCTCAGCCTTTATGGTCCAGCTCTCACTACTGGAAAAACCATAGCTTTGACTATACGGACCTTTGTTGGCAAAGTGATATCTCTGCTTTTTAATATACTGTCTAGGTTTGTCATAGCTTTTCTAGATATTCAGGAAATACTTGCTGAATGAATACATGAAAAAGGAGAGAAAAGAAGAAAGGTAAAATTCTATGTATTTTCAGTAAGAAAACAGCCCAGCAGGCACAGGTATACCTTCTTCCTCTCCTTTCTTGAAATTCTTCTCTCTACCTCTTACCCTATTTCTGTTAGAAACGGAAACTTCCTTGCCAGTACAGGCACTGGTTTAGTTATCACCTCAAAGGAAGTAATGGCCTTTTCTCTCAGTAATGTTGTAGACCTCTGATAGAGCTCTAAGGCAGTTTTTTCCAAGTTCAAGTTCCTCACTGCTCCCCATTTATATGAGAAGTGATAAGGGCCCATGTTTGATCTAACCTAACTGCATAGATGGGTTCGGATGATCTTTTTCTGCTAGTGAGAAGCTTCCAGTGTAATAAACTTCTCTTAATGCTTTCTTCATCTACTTTGATGTCACTGCTGTGATATGTTTAGTAGTAGTGAGTGACTCAGGGTGATTCAGTGCTAAAGGCATTATTATCTTCGGTTGAATGTTTCTCTTATTTTAATTTCTATAAGCACAGGACTTTTGACCTTACCTGCTGATTTTAAAAATTGTTCCAGAAAAAAAAGTAGCTTCCCAGGTGGCTCTAGTGGTAAAGCATTTGCCTGCCAGTGTGAGATGAAAGAGGCAGGAGTTCGATCCCTGGGTTGGGAAGATCCCCTGGAGTAGGAAGTGCAACCACTCCAGTGCTCCGGTATTCTTGCCAGGAAAATTCCACAGACAGAGGAACCTGGTGAACTGCAGAGAGTCAGACAGGACTGAGTGCAAACACACAGACACAAAGGAAAAAAATCTGTTACAGAAGCTTTTGGTGTCAGATAGGGCGGGGAGAGCTTCAGAGTCTACCTTCTAGTTACAAAGATGGTTGATGTCATATTGACTTCAAAAGTGGGCAGGTCCAGCCTCACTGGTGCCAGTGTCTGTATCTTTGCTGTCTTCTCACAGGGTGATGTTGCAGAGCAATTTAAAAAGTGGGTATCAGAGATATAATACATATCCACATAATAGAGGCAAAGATGGAAACAGAGAGATAGACTCAGGAAAGGAATATGTCTATATTATATAGATACCATCTTAAAAAATAATAAAACTACTATAAAAATCTTTATACCAATAAATTTTTTTTACTTAAAAAAAAGTGGGCTCTAGAATGAAAACCCAACTTTGGAACCTTCCTGCTGCTTAACCCAGAGCAAGGTACATAACTCTGTTGGACCTTAGTTTCCTTATCAATCGAGTGAGGGTAATAATAGTCTCTGCATCTTACAGTTTTAATGAAGGCTCAATGAGGGGATGTGATGTGCTTAGTGTGGTGTTGGCACGTTTTTCAACATGTTGGTCATTATAAGCGGGTCTCTGGCATTAACATAAGATTTGACTGTCATTTTTACATAAATGAAAAAAAAAGTAGTAGTTTTAGCTTTGCTGGATAAAAGTGGTTTTAAGGTGCCAAGTGCAAAGAGCCTTGGGCTGAAGAGGTGGTTTTTAACTCTGGTTCTTCTTAACTATGCGACTGAGGGTCCAGTCACTGACAATCTGTGTTAAAATGAGATTTGTACCAAATCACCTCTGTTATCCTTCCTAATGTTACTACATTATTACTTCCTAATGTCATTTTGTGAGTCTAGGAATGAGTGGTGGTTTCATTTTAAATACCGCACTGGAATAGACACTGAATAAATATTTGCTAAGCTGATTGGAATCTGCTGACTTTATCTCTGGAATATAGACAACTTGGTTTTATGATTTTGAATTGTAACTGACATGGAAAACAATGGTGGTGATTTTGAGATTTTTTTTTTTTAAAGACATAAAACTAAAAGCCAGAGACAAGTTTTGTACTATGGCTATTGGTAGAAAGTAGCACACACTGATGATAGAAATGGATGGTTTCAGTTTTGGAGGCTGAAAGTACAAAGTCAAGGTTGCAGTAGGGCTGGTTGCTCCTAGGGATTCTGAGATGCTGGGGCTTCTCTCCCAGCTCCCGCTGCTTTGCTGCCAAGCTTCTGTGTTCCTTGGCCTCTGCTACATCGCGTCACTCTCTGCCTTTATCTTCACACAGTGTTCTTTCCACATGCACGTCTCGTCCGAATTTCCCTTTATTATTATTATATTTTGGCCATGTGGTGTGGCATGTGGGATCTTAGCTTCCTGACCAGGGACCAAACCCATGCCTGTTGCAGTGGAAGCACAGAGCCTTAAGCACTTTACTGTCATGGAAGTCTCCAAATTTCCCTTTTTTGTTAGGGCCCACCCTGCTCTCATATGATCTTAACTTACTATTACATCTTCAGTGACCAAGGTCCCATTCTGTGGTACTGGAGTTAGGACTTCAGCATATGAATCTTAGGGTGAGGCAAATCCAGCCCCTCACAGGCTGCTTGTCCTGTCCTTGTCATATAACTATCCATCTCTCCATCCTCCTGTCCTCGTAAACAGTATTGTGCGATGCAGGTGGATGAATAACAATTTTATTTATTTATTTCTAACACCAGAACTATTTTGTTTTGGGGTATAGCTGATTAACAATGTTGTGATAGTTTCAGGTGAACAGCAAAGGGACTCAGCCACATATATGCATGTATCCATTCTCCCCCAAACTCCCCTCCCATCCAGGCTGCCACATAACAGTGAGCAGAGTTCCGTGTACTATACAGTAGGTCCTTGTTGGTTATCTGTTTTAAATATAGCAGTGTGTACGTGACCTTCCCAAAGTCCTTAACTATCCTTTCCCCCTGGCAACCATAAGTTCCTTTTCTAAGTCATAACAGACAATTTTAGGAGCATCTTTAAAGCTTTACATAAATGACTGCTAGCTAATTCTCAGCAGTTGAACTTTTACTGTGTGGATTACTCATGACTTTTTTTTTTCATCTTATTTCCTTCTTTTTTTTTTCTCTTGCAATTCCTCTTACTCTCCTCTTTCTCTTTCCTCCTCATCCAATTCACCTAATTTTCCTTTTTCACTGAACATTTCACTTGTTATAAATAGATAGTTCTACCACCAGATGGTGTGCAAGAATTGAGAAAGAATTTGAAACACACTGGCCAGTGTAGCAGCTTTTCAACATTTTATCTCAGGAAGAAGGTTGACATAATAAGCCAAAAATGAGGTTGTATAGATTTTGCTTCTTTCTATACACTTTTTCTCTTCCTATATTTGTAGAAACAGAAACCTGAGCTGGAAATCTTGAGGGCAAAAATGTTTAAAAATTTGGTGAGTAAGAATTCATAGATCACTGATCTGAGAATAGTTTCAACAATAATATTAGGCTGAAAGGTGGAAGCCCGGCTCTGAGGTCCAAGGTGTACTTCCTCAAACAGATTCCAAAACCACAAAAAAGGGGGAAATCAGTTGAATACCATGGGCTTCCCAGGTGGGTCAGTGGTAACAAACCTGCCTGCCAATGCAGGAGCCGCAGGAGACTCAGGTTTGATCCTTGGATTGGGAAGATCCCCTGGAGAAGGAAATGGCAACCCATTCCAGTGTTCTTGCCTGGGAAATCCTATGGACAGAGGAGCGTGGTGGGCTACAGTCCATGGGGTTGCAAAGACTAGGATATGACTGAGCAACTGAGCATGCACGTTGAGTGCAATAAAGCTGTAAATGGCATTCCTGAAATGAGGGGCTTCAACTGTCGCCTAATTCAGCAGTTTCAAATGAGGCCTGCAGCCCAAATGCAGCTCATGACCACAGCCACTCACAATGTGCTTTGTTTGACTTACACAGGGTTTTGTTGTCATTATCTCTATTAATTGCCAATATTAAAATAATCCCAGTATTTCACGTAATCATCCAGGTTTCAGGCTTCTTTTGGGGGGAAAAAAAAATTGAAGACCTGGCAATACTGGCTGAATGTTTTTCTTGGCAAAATCTTACTATGGCTGAGTTGAAGCTGTCCCTTCAGTTGGAACTTGTGATTTCCAGTTTGACTTTGTATCTTCATTCTCTTATTGAATTACACTGAACCTTCACCCTTGTTGAAAATGTTGCCTGCCTCTGCCCAGCCCATGAAAGGTATTTGGATACCTGACCCAGCTCTCCTGTTTCTTAAATGAAGAGATGAGGCCCAGAGAGGGGAGCCGGCAGCTGATTCAGTGCCATACCTGTCCTCGATTTCCCCCATGAGAGAGAAACTGATGGTTAAAGAATGAGTGTGACATGCCAGAGACAAGTGATGGGGTTCAAGCAAAGAGTCAGGAGGGAAGGTGAAAGCTTGGCTTGTTCTTACTCAACTATAGAAAAAGAAACTGTAGCCACATGCACAAACAAGTGAAAAAATGAGGAACCCCAAAGTAAACACCTTAAGGGAACTTGGAGAGAATTCATAAATACATGATCAGAACACCACTGGTCAGGTATCAAAAGGAAGAAAGGCGCTCTAAAGAACTTACTTACACATTTGGGCTGTCTATGGAAGAAATTCATTGTTTAAGCATTAGGAAGGCGATTGATGAGACTGGGTGATTGAGAAGGCAAGATAGCAAGTTATCCATTAATTAATATTATGCAAAGAAACAGCAGACTGCCTTTCTGGGTACCTATGGAATGACTGTCACAGACACTTTCCATCAGAACATGGGAAAAGTGATGGAGGAGATGTGGAATGATTCCAAAGGGAGAAGTGGGGAGCTTTTTGCTTGCCTCAGTGAAGACAAATGGAACTGTAAGTGGGTGGGGCTGAGTCCCATGATTCCTTAGCCAGAGCAAGTATTTACTGAGTACTTACTCTGTGCTAACCTCCTAAAAGATAGGATCCTCTAACATTACTCCTTGGAAGAAAAGTTATTTCCAACCTGGATAGTATATTCAAAAGCAGAGACGTTACTTTGCCGACTAAGGTCCGCCTAGTCAAGGCTATGGTTTTTCCTGTGGTCATGTATGGATGTGAAAGTTGGACTGTGAAGAAAGCTGAGCGCCGAAGAATTGATGCTTTTGAACTGTGGTGTTGGAGAAGACTCTTGAGAGTCCCTTGGACTGCAAGGAGATCCAACCAGTCCATTCTGAAGGAGATCAACCCTGGGATTTCTTTGGAAGGAATGATGCTAAAGCTGAAACTCCAGTACTTTGGCCACCTCATGCGAAGAGTTGACTCATTGGAAAAGACTCTGATGCTGGGAGGGATTGGGGGCAGGAGGAGAAGGGGACGACCGAGGATGAGATGGCTGGATGGCATCACGGACTCGATGGACGTGAGTCTGAGTGAACTTCGGGAGATGGTGATGGACAGGGAGGCCTGGCGTGCTGCGATTCATGGGGTCGCAAAGAGTCGGATACGACTGAGTGACTGAACTGAACTGAACTGAACTGAACATTACTGATGTCATTTCCTGTTGTCATCCTTGGTTCATAGATGGAGACTGAGAAAGAGAGAGATCAGGTAACTTTTACAAATGATGGAACCAGGACGCAAATACAAACTCTCAATCTGCCTACCACCAGAATCTTCCCACTTAACAACCAACCTGCTCTACTGCCCCTGACCCTGGCCAAGGTTGTGACCTGGCCTGGTGATAAATGCCCCTCATGTCCTTAGTCTAACTTGAGTTGTGTTGTTGAGTTGCTAAGTCATGTCTGACTCTTTGTGATCCCGTGGACTGAGGCACACCAAGCTTCCCCTTCCCTCTCTGTCTCCCAGAGTTTGCTCAAACTCATGTCCACTGACCCAGTGATGCCATCCCACCATCCCATCCTCTGGCACCCCCTTCTCCCCTTGCCCTCAGTCTTTCCCAGCATCAGGGTCTTTTCCAGTGAGTCAGCTTCCACATCAGGTGGCCAAAGTTTTGGAGCTTCAGCTTCAGTATCAGTCCTTCCAATGAACATTCAAGGTTAATTTCCTTTAGGATTGACCAGCTTGATATCTTGCCGTTCAAGGGACTCTCAAGAGTCTCCTCTGGCACCACAGTTCAAAAGCACCAATGTTTTGGCGCTCAACCTTCTTTATGGCCCAGCTCTCACGTCTGTACGTGACTGCTGCATGTGAGAGTTGACCTAGTGGTAGATGTGGGCTTTGCTGGTGGCTCAGTGGTAAAGAATCCACCTGCCAATGCAGAAGACATGAGTTTGACTCCTGGGTCAGGAAGATCCCCTAAAAGAAAATGAAAAACCCACTCCAGTATTCTTGCCTGGAAAATCCCAGAGGGCAGAGGAGCTGCAGCGTACCACGGGGTCGCAAAGTCAGACATGACTGGGTGACTGAGCACAAACACATACACACCGTGGTAAGTGCACAGCACGTCCTGGATCAAGTCTGAAACAATGGTTGAGGTAACGCAGTTTTGACTAGATAGCATATAATGAGTTTGATAAAACTATAAAATTTAAATTTCCAGGGAATTCCCTGGTGGTCCAGTGGTTATGATTTGGTACTTTCATGGATAGGGGGGGCTTTGATCCCTGGTCAGGTAACTAAGATCTTGCAAGTTCTGTGACATGGCCCAGACAAAGAAACAAACCACTTCCAGCATGCAACTAGTTAGTTTCAAAGGGTCACTAAGTTAGAAAACTGGCCAGTTGTCAATGAACCTTTGTCTTAAAAACATGGGTAACTGACTTCTGGGAAACATTGATCTGACACATCTTATTTTTACCTGGAGTGTGCTGGTAAAATAAAGGTAGATCAGTTCAGTTCAGTCACTCAGTCGTGTCTGACTCTTTGCGACCAGGCTTCCCTGTCCATCACCAACTCCCGGAGTTTACTCAGACTCATGTCCATTGAGTCGTTGATGCCATCCAGCCATCTCATCCTCTGTCATCCCCTCCTCCTCCCACCTTCAATCTTTCCCAGCATCAGGGTCTTTTCAAGTGAGTCAGCTCTTCCCATCAGATGGCCAAAGTATTGGAGTTTCAGCTTCAACATCAATCCTTCCAATGAATATTCAGGACTGATTTCCTTTAGGATGGACTGGTGGGATCTCCTTGCAGTCAAAGAACTCTAAAGAGTTTTCCCCAACACCACAGTTCAAAGGCATCAGTTCTTCAATGTTCAGCTTTCTTTGTAGTCCAGCTCTCACATCCATACATGACTACTGGAAAAACCATAGCCTTGACTAGACGGACTTTTGTTGGCAAAGTAGTGTCTCTGCTTTTTAATATGCTGTCTAGGTTGGTCATAACTTTCAAGGAGTAAGCGTCTTTTAATTTCATGGCTGCAGTCACCATCTGCAGTGATTTTGGAGCCCCCCCCCCCAAATAAAGTCTGCCACTGTTTCCGTTGTTTCCCGATCTATTTGCCGTGAAGTGATGGGACTTCATGATTTTAGTTTTGTGAATGTTGAGTTTTAAGCCAACTTTTTCACTCTCCTCTTTCACTTTCATCAAGAGGCTGTTTAGTTCTTCACTTTCTGCCTAAGAGTATGGCATCCGCATATCTGAGATTATTGATATTTCTCCCAGCAATCTTGATTCCAGCTTGTGCTTCATCCAGCCAAGGTAGATCACTGGTAATTTCCTTTACCTTTTTACCAAGAAGGCAGCTTGGTTTGTGGAAGAGAGAACTGGAGCTCAATGAGAAAGTGAGTAAATGAGGCTGATGGATAGTCTGTCTTTCTATTTTCTGGAAACCCCTTTGATAGACCAAAGGGAGATGCCTGAGAGGCAGCAGTCCTAGGGGGTTGGTCTTGTCATATTTAGAGAAGGCTTAGAGGAAGGAAATTGGGCTAGTTGTTTTGTTTTAATTTATTTGGCCTCGTCAGGTCTTAGTTGCGGCATGCAGAATCTTCTTTGCTTCACGTGGGATCTTACGTTGTGGCTCATGGACTCTCTAGTTGTGGCGTGCAGGCTCCAGAGCATGGCTCAGTAGTTGCACTCGGGCTTAGTTACTCCTTGGCAGTTGGGATCTTAGTTCCCTGACTAGAGATTGAACCCATGTCTATTGCAGCAGAAGGCAGATTCTCAACCACTGGCCACCAGGAAAATCCCCAGGCACATTATTAAAGGGATCATTCTTACTTGCAGATATAAAGTGGGGCCGTGAAGAAAAGAGTGCCCAGACTAGTCATGTGTAACATTTGTATAATTGACCTAGCAGAGAGAACAGAGCAACTGGAGCTCTTGGTGTATCAGTTCAGTTCAGTTCAGTCGCTCAGTCGTGTCTGACTCTTTGCGACCCCATGAATCGCAGCACGCCAGGCCTCCCTGTCCATCACCAACTCCCGGAGTTCACTTAGACTCATGTCCATCGAGTCAGTGATGCCATCCAGCCATCTCATCCTCTGTCATCCCCTTCTCCTCCTGCCCCCAATCCCTCCCAGCATCAGAGTCTTTTCCAATGAGTCAACTCTTCGCATGAGGTGGCCAAAGTACTGGAGTTTCAGCTTTAGCATCATTCCTTCCAAAGAAATCCCAAGGTTGGTCTTCTTCAGAATGGACTGGTTGGATCTCCTTGCAGTGTATAAATGCTATTAAACTCTTCTGGCCAGAGAACTATTAAATCGGTCAGAATAAGCGGCCAGAAGATTGGGCAAAAAACAAGTGATAGTTGACTTTACTGAATCTGGAGAAATATAATCCCAGTTTCAAGCTCATGATGCTCAACAAAACCCCAAACCACAGTGTTCTCCAACCCCTGCAGAAAACTCAGTTCCCTACTCAGAATATTAAGACAGAGCTAGTTGCCATTTTGCAAAATTCAACAGTTCCACCTGTATTTACGGAGTCCTTGTTATGAGCAAAATGTGGAGTTAAACATCATTCAGGAAGCAAAATGCAAAATGGTAAAAAAACCTGAGAAACTGGTAGTATGAAAAGAAGCTTCAGAGGAGAACGTCTTTGCTCCACAGGGAAAAGCTTGGGGTGGCGGGGGTGGGTGTGTGTATAGAGAATTGTTAGTATATGAAGAATAGCACAGAATCTCCAAAAATTTCATCTGTCCTCTCTTTTTAAAAATTATATTAGAAGGACTTCCTTGGTGGTTCAGTGGTTAAGAATCCACCTTCAAATGCAGGGGATGTGGGTTCAATCCCTGGTCCTGGAAGACTGCACATGCTGTGGAGCAGCTAAGCCCATGTACCACAACTAGAGAGCCTGTGAGCCACTGCAGCTAAGACCCAAGGAAGCCCAAAATAAATACGTATTACAAATATATTAAAAAGTTGTATTAGGAAGAGTAGAATTCTGGTCAAATGTTATGTGCTTGAAGTAAAATCAGGACATAAAATATATTATTCCACCTGGAAGCTAGTAATGGCACTCTTACTCATGAGGTTGAAAAATAAAACTGCATCAGATAAAATCAAATGAGAGTTCGTAAATGATAGTTTAGAACAGTTAATGTATTTATGGATTTTCCCCTTCAAGCTTAGAGTTTAATATTGGGAGAGGGGAAGATATCTCAGAATATGTTTTTAATGTCACTGTTAAATATAGGTAATCTACCATCCCTTATTTATTGGTTTTTAATTCCATTAAAAATTTTAAATATAAATGATATATGTTCATATTTTAAAACA
The DNA here is from genome assembly GCA_006410675.1 of Oreotragus oreotragus. NCBI lineage: Eukaryota > Metazoa > Chordata > Mammalia > Artiodactyla > Bovidae > Oreotragus > Oreotragus oreotragus. The sequence goes on from SJYX01013124.1 coordinate 143,294, forward strand.
TCTACTTGGGGACATCTACTTTATAATGAAACACAGCAACTCTTCTTTACTATGTTCTTTTCCTAGAGGCAATTAGCTTCAGTAATTGCAGCCTTTCCTTTGGTGACAGTCCTCTCCAGTATACTTGCCTGGAAAGCTCCATGGACAGAGGAGCCTGGTATAGTCCATGGGGTCACAAAGAGACACGACTGCGCAACCAAGCACTTAGGGTGTTTCCATCTATATTTCTAAATAATATGCTTGTGCTGGCCATTTCCTACCCATAATTTTTTACATTATCTCCTGACTAATGGTAGCTGAGCATGTACTTCTCTTCTACTCACACACATACTTCCTCATTTCTCTTTTTCCCAAAGTAGTTTTAAGAAATAAGATTATGATTTCTTGCTTGTATCATTTCTTCTTCTGAAGCTGGTAAGTATTTTTTCCACTGTCTGGTTTTCTATATAGCTATCATTATTTTTCCCCCCAGTCATCTGACAGATCTTTCAGATGACTATCAATATTTTTTTCCAACTATAAAAAGGAATGAAATGATCTATAAATTCTGTCACTCCCTTCCCCACCTCTTCCTCCAGCCTCTACCACTTCCGTCCAAAACGGTTGCTGTCTTGATCTGGTATGTGGCTGTCGTTCTGCTCTTTCCTTTCACCACCATTTTGGTTTGGGTTCCCTGTACTCTAGGTTCTTATTGTTCAGTTGGCCAGTCATGTCCAACTCTTTCTGACCTCCTGGACTGCAGCGCTCCAGGCTTCCCTGTCCCTCACATCTCCCGGAGTTTGCCCAAGTTCATGTCCATTGCATCTGTGATGCCATTCAGCCATCTCATCCTCTGATGCCTGCAAGAATACTGGAGCGGGTTGCCATGCCCTATTCCAGGGGATCTTCCTGACTCAGGGATCAAACCTGTGTCTCTTGTGGGTCCTGCATTGTCAGGCAGGCTCTTTACCACTGTGCCACCTGGGAAGCCCATACTCTAGGTAACCTATCTAACTCTCTCCTACACTCTGCTGAGGGACATCTTCCAGGGGCTGCCTAAGGAAGATATTTGTTGTTGTTGAGTTGCTCAGTTATGTTTGAATCTTTTGCAACTCCATGGACTGTAGCCTGCCAGGTTCCTCTGTCCATGGGGTTTCCCAGGAAAAGATACTGTTAGTGAGTTGCCATTTCCTTCTCCAGGGGATCTTCCCTACCCAAGGATGGAAACTGTGTCTCCTGGATTGGTAGGCAGATTTCTTTACCACTGAGCCACCAGGGAGGCTGGATGCAAATTTCTTCTTTATTTTTATCTTCATTTTTAGTCTATGCAAGGGTGAAAATTCAAAGGTCTCTACCTCTCTTTCACTGAGTTAATAATTGGCTTGGGTGTAGACATCTAGTTTTCCAAAAGCTGCAGGTGAGGAGTCCTATGCTCTTTTGATTGCTGATCTGTTGAGTGTGAACTTTTTGTCCTCCTGGAATCTCTTAAGCTATTCTCCTTATCATAAGAGTTCTTTCATGCAGTGTCCTTTTAAAATTCTTTGTGCTGGGCACATGATGAGCCTATCTAATATGACATCTCATCTTGTTAGACCTAGGACATTTTTTGAATTCTTTCTTTGAGATTTTCTCCCATTATCTCTGTCTTAGCTCTCTGAATTTTGCACCTTCTGTGTTGACTCCTCAGTAGTTGTATCTTTTCCTCTAATTTTCCTTCTGTTTTTCTGTTTGTTCTCATTTCTCGGAGAGTCCTTTGGCTTTATTTTGGTTATTGTACTTTTTAATTCCCGAGAGTTTTTTCCTTGTCTCTTTTTCCCTCCATAGACCCCTGCTTTTGTTTCACTGATGTAGGAACTCCATCTTCTCTGAACTCTCTGAGCATACTCATGTTTGTGTGTGTGTGTGTGTACCAGTTTGTCCTGCTCCATGCTTTCTTACTGTAGCCACTGCTTACTTTTTTTTTTCCTATTTGTTCTTTTCAGTCTCTTTCTTTGACATTAGAGACTATTCTCAGATGTCAGGTAATCCTTGGCCTCTACTCATATTTAAAAGTGGGTGCTAAGATGCTAATAGACAGTTCTGGCAGCATAGTCAGGTGGCCCGGGAGGCTCTGTTGTTAGTACCTAGAGATCTTTTCTCTGCCATTTAGTGTCTTCAGGGAGGAATCATTCAACTTCTTAATTAATAGGTGAGCTTTTTTATATCACAGAGTTTGGTGGTAGAGGCGAGGAACATGTTTCTCATTTGAAGATGCATGTGTAGCTTTGCAGCTCTGAATTATGTTTAAGATCCAGGAGGGTTGCAAATGTCTGTAAATATTTCTTTTTGTGGATGTAGATTACTTGTGTAAGTCCCCTGAGAGGTAACGTAAGCCTTAAGTAAAGAAGAAGTGTGTGTGTGTGCATGTGTGTGTGTGTATGCACGCATGTGCTCAGTTGTATCCAACTCTTCGTGACCCCATGGAGCCTGCCAGACTCTTCTGTTTGTGGAGCTTTCCAGGCAAGAATTCTGGAGCAGAGGATCTTCCTGACCCAGGAATTGAACCTGCATTTTCTCCATTGGCAGGCAGATTCTTGACCACTTGGCCACCTGGGAAGAAATATGGCTTTGCACAAATTTGAGCATCTCAGGTTGGGGAAGCCAAACCTTGTTGGCATTGTCAGCTGCTTGCTTCCCATTACTGACTAGGGGCCAGAGGAAGCTGAGCCAAGAGATCCCCCAGCTGCCTGGACTCCACTTAGTTTCTGTAGCCTTGAATAAAGCAGCTGGCAACTTCCTGTGGAGTGTGTGTGTGTGTGTGTGTGTGCTGTGTGTGTACACATGCTTGAGTGTTCTCACTTAACTGTAATCCCCCAGGAATGCCATAGGTGGTCCATGCCAACCACTCTGTAGGTAGACCTTTAGCCAATGTTCCTGTTTTTAGAACTTTGAGGGGCCATGGTACCCCCGAGTGCTGCCCTCAGGCTTTCTCTGGTTTCCTCTTTGGAATCTACCTCTTTAAGCTACAATTTTCCTTAATTTGCCAAGTTAGTTATCAGTCTTCTGTCTCCCATCTTCCAAAGAATTGTTGAAATCTCTTGGCTGCTATCACATCCCCTGCCATTCTCCTGGCCCTTGAGGGTTAATGCATTAAAGAAACGTTACTACTGTCATTTTAGTGGCATTTTGGGAGAGAAGAGGTAGGGTTCCCTGGTAGCTCAGTCTGTAAAAAAATCCACCTGCAGTGCAAGAGACCCAGGTTTGATCCCCTTGTTGGGAAGAGCCCCTGGAGAAGGAAATGGCTACCCACTCCAGTATTCTTGCCTGGAGAATCCCATGGACAGAGGAGGCTGGTGGGATACGGTCCATGGGGTCACAAGAGTGAGACATGACTTAGTGAGTAAACCACCAACCACCACCAGAGAACGTAAAGGCCTGTTGTTTATCCCCTGGAGAAGGAAATGGCTACCCACTCCAGTATTCTTGCCTGGAGAATCCCATGGACAGAGGAGGCTGGTGGGATACGGTCCATGGGGTCACAAGAGTGAGACATGACTTAGTGAGTAAACCACCAACCACCACCAGAGAACGTAAAGGCCTGTTGTTTAATTAAATGTGTCTACTTTTTTTTTTTCTTTTTGACTATTTGTCATGATTAAAAGCTGTTCAAGGTAAAGAAGATAAAGAAGTTTTATGTTGTAGGTTCATGATGCACATAGCGGGTACTCAGTAAATATGCATTGAGTGAATAAATAATCTGTACTTTAAGGTCTCTGAAATACAGTTAATTTAGCTGCCAATGTGATTATTTCCTCTTGGATCATCTCAGGTTAACCTTGAATGAGGGAGGGAGATCTTGATGAAGCCAGATGCCTACCAGAGGCCAGAGCAGTTAAGAAGTCAGCCTTGCTCATCACACTGCATTGGATTTAGGGTTATTTCTGGAGTTGGCATTTAAGTCGACTCTGTGTGGGCTTCCCTGGTGGCTCAGAGGTTAAAGCGTCTGCCTCCAATGTGGGAGACCTGGGTTCGATCCCTGGGTCAGGAAGATTCCCTGGAGAAGGAAATGGCAATCCACTCCAGTATTCTTGCCTGGAGAATCCCATGGATGGAGAAGCCTAATAGGTTATAGTCCACGGGGTCGCAAAGAGTCGGACACAACTGAGCGACTTCACCTGTGTATATTAGGAAAAAAACACCTTTCCAACTGCCTTTTTTTCTTTCATACTCTTTAAGCTAATGCCAATCAAAAATGGTATTTGGTTAATCTCTTGAAATGTATTATCCAAATATGCTTTGAATGACTAAGCAGATAAATGGGATAACATTAATTGCTAGAGGCAATGAACTCCTGTAAGCCACTACAATTCATGCCACCAGTTTTCTCCTGCTGCATTGTTCACTTTGAGATGTAACAGACACCAGACACCACAACACAAGCTGCTTCTTCCTCAGAGCAGAACCTGAGAGAATGAAATCTTTCAACACTGTCTTAATCAATGCAGCGATTGGCTAAACTTGAATCTGTTTGTTGCTTCTTTTGAATCTGAAACACATTTTTATATTTAAAATGACTTCGTGAATGTGGGTATTATGTTCTTGATCATCGTTTCTCTTTGAATTCATTGTTAGAATGAAAGAGTTCTTTGTTTATTTTCTGCCTTGTTGATCCATTTAAGAAGGCAGGCACTTGATCTGGAGAGACGGTTGTAAGAGAACTAGAGAGTAACCCACAATTAAACTCCGAAAAAATTCCAGCTTCTCACTGGGACTTTGGGCATTGGTCTGAGCTCTTTAAATTAGAAGTGACATTTATCTGTGAAGTAGTCCTGGAGGAATTGTGACTGACAGTTTTGAAATCTGGTAATAGAACCCATAAGAAGACATGAAGCCAGGTAATTTCTTCTGGAAGGAAAAGACTCCAGATACACTTTAAAGCCTGTCTTCAAATATGTGGAGAATTACTCATTATTTCAAGAGTAGTGATATATTGTCTTTTAATATGCTCTGTGGATAAAGTCAGGGAAAATTGGTTTAAATTGTAACAGAAGAGATTTAGGTTACATGGGAAGACGAAAATGTTCTGACAGAAAATGCAAAGTCAACACCCAGAAAATATGTGAATTTCATTTCTCTAGCAAAGATCTGACCGTTGACTTGAAATAGAATTGAACAGTCTTATCTACTGGTGATAATCCAAAGCTGAACCTTGTTCTCAAGATCCTGAGGTTTTATTATTCTATTCCCATTCAGTTTTGTACTTTTAGGATGTCACTTTTATGATGATCTCTTCTTAGAATTAAAACTATCTTTCTTTCAATATGATTCTTAGAAAGTGGTAGTAGTTTCATTATTGAATTATCTATACCTGCACTGATAGTGAAATGGGTGTTTAAGAAAATGCTATATTCTAACTAGATGCTTAAAATTCCAGACTGAGAGTGATTTTTCTTAAAATGGCTAGATGAGCAGGACTTTATAACTTGCTTTCTATTCATTTTCTATGTCTTGGTTTTTCAAGACCTTGTTATAAGGTCTTGTTTTTTTTATTCTAAGAAAGAATATAACTAATTAAGAAGACCTCGAATTCTATAAGTTGAGGGTAGGGGATACCCTGAAGAAAGAGCCTGGTTTCTTTTGGTCTTCAGATATCTCCACCTGCTGAGTTTGTATGACATATGACATATGCTGTGACATTCAGAGCTAAATCTCTTTAATAAAAAGAGTTGAATATTTTTAAAGTTTGAGAATTTTAATTATTTTGGTTCCTAGTATGTATCATTCCCTCCATGACACAATTAGCCTCAATAATGAATTTTATTTTGTGAAAAACAAAAACTAAAAAATAAATTATGATTCTGGAATTGATCTTTTCATACTGCAGACTGAGAAAACTTAATCTCTTATAAAACAAAGATCAGATCATCTGAAAATTTCTGAAAAACTAATCTTTGATACCCCCCAGATTCCACAGTAAGTTTCTACATATCACAGTGTCTTCTATTCATTTAAAACTTTTAAAATTCACTGGAATGGGAACATGCATTTCAAATACACATTTTGAAACTTAATTGAAAATAAAATCAGGCTTCTCCCTAATGTGGTTAACACTATCTAAATCGTTAAATATTTATTGTGATGCCAAAGGTAATTTGATTCTACTATGTCTCAGCCAAGTAATTCTCAAAGAACTTACATGTGAGACTGAGTTTGATCTTCGAGAAAGGTGCCAAGACCACCCAATGGAGAGGGGACCGTTTCTTTAATAAATGGTTAGGAAAACTAACATCCACATACAGAAGAATGAAATTGGACCCTTATCTCACTTCACATACAACAACCAACTTAGAATGGATTAAAATCTTAAATGTAAGGCCTGAAACGGTTAAACTGTAAAACTATTAGAAGAAAACATACAGAAAATAGTTCTTGACATTTTGGCCAATGATATTTTGGATATGACTCTAGAGGCATAGGCAACAGAAGCAAAAATAGACAAATGAGATTGCATCAAACTCTGTCCAAAGCCTCTGCACAGCAAATGAGGCAACAGAGTAAAAAAACTCTGTTATGGAATGGAAGAAAATCTTTACAAATCATACATCTATTAAAAGGTTAATACCCAAAATCTATAAGGAATTCAAACAAGTAAATAGCAAGGAATAAATAACCCGATTAAAAAATGGGCAAAGAACCTGAAAAGACATACTTCCAAAGAAGACATATAGATGCTCAACAGGTATATGAAAAGATGCTCAATGTCACTAATCATTAGGGAAATGTCAGTCAAAAGAACAGTGAGATATCACCTTATACCTGTTAGAATGGCTGTTACCAAAATGACAAGAGATGAGAAGTGTTGGTGAGGGTGTGAAGAAAAGGGAGCCCTTGCACACAACTGGTGGGAATGTCCATTGGTACAGCCATCATGAAAAAAAGTATGAAGGTCCCTCAAAAATTTAAAAGTAACACTACCATGTGATAGTACTTCTAGGTATAGTTCCAAGGGAAATGCCACATCTGGGTATGTTTGCAATGGAAAGGCAATCAGTTTCTCAAAGAGGTAACTGCGCCCCCATGTTCATTGCAGCATTATTGACAGTAGCCCAAATATGGAATCAACCTGTGTCCATTGTCAGATGAGTGGGTAAAGAAAGTATGGAGTGTGCGTATGCATACATGCATACATATACATACAATGGAATATTATTCTGCCTTGCAAAAGAAGAAAATCCTGTAATTTGTAACAACATGGATGAACCTAGAAGACATCATGTTAAGTGAAATAAGCCAGGCACAGAAAGACAGATACTGCATGGGATTACTTATATGTGGAATCTAGAAACATCAAACTCATAGAAGCAGAGAGTAGAACAGTAGTTGCAAGGATTGGGGAGGTGAGAGAAATGGAGAGATGATATATCCCTATAATGAGTTTGTGACTCATAAAATGGATTAAGAGAACCTATCTCTCTCCTTTAGTATAAATAAGCTCTGTTTGCACTGTATCCATTTCTTTGTTCTTTTTGGGTTAAATGTCACTTCCAGATGGGATAGTTTTCATGCTGGTAAGTATTTTTCCTCTTTTCCAACTTATAATCCTTTGAAAACCCTGCTGCTTAATTTTAATATCTATGGTAGAATGATTTATCTGACCAAATTCCATTTATTTTCTGTCCTTTATTCTAGATACATTTCATATTGCTCTTCAGTCGACAAGGGAAATTACGGCTGCAGAAATGGTACACTACTCTCCCTGACAAGGAAAGGAAAAAGATCACGCGCGAAATTGTTCAGATTATTCTCTCCCGTGGTCAGAGAACAAGCAGTTTTGTTGACTGGAAGGAGCTAAAACTTGTTTATAAAAGGTGTGAGTAACTTTTTGAGAACTGAATTTCTCATTACTGTTTGGTTCGTTTAATCCTAAGCATTTTAGATTGCAGCACCAGTTCCATCATTTACTGTAACCTTTGAAGGCTGAAGCCCAAATGTTTGTACCAGTAGACTAAACAGAAGAGAACTCTCATTTATTGAGCAGTTTTCCATGTACCAGGTGGATTCTAGATACATACTTGAGATAATTTACATGTTGATAGTGTATGCATACATTCAAGAAATATCTTATGGGCCTCTGTTATATTTCCAACACTGTTCCAGTGACTGTAGATGCAGTAGTGAACAAGACAGAGCATTCCTGGCCTCTTGGAACTCATCCACCTATTAAGTAAACAAACCAGTTTCAGTTAGTAACATGCTATAGAAAAAAAGGTTAATGTGGTAGAAAGATGAAAAGCTCTTTGTTATTCACATTTGCAGATGAGGAAACTGAAGTTACAGAGAATTTAAGTAAGTAATCTAGTTAATCCCCAGTTGCAATAATTGAGTGGTAACTGGCAGAAAAATCCAGATTTTTTTTTTCTGACTTTAAAGCCTTTATATCTTCTCATTGCTGCACCTGGTTGCCATGGCATGACCATACTAGAAAGGCACCTCAATTTCTAGATGAGGAAACTGAGGCCCTGAGAGGTAAAGTTATTTGCCCATAAAGACCCAGAAAACTGATGCCTAAGCCAGGATCAGAACATAACTGATCTGACCCTGCACCTAACATCATACTGCAACTTTCAGAATCAAAATGCACATTAGAAGGGCTCTCACAAGGGATGTTTACAAAATCAGAAGGGGAAAGACAAGGGTAACACTGAAGGCTATATTTAATGGAATAAATTACCAGGAAGTGCCTGGGCAAAGCTTTTTCTGCTGGGCCCTTTGTCAGAGCTTTTCATATGAGCATCATGAGAGATGTAAGCGAAGGCACCTTACAATAATAAGCATCCCAGGGATGGAAAAGCAAAAGGGAATATTTGCTTCTCTCTGCCTGCTGGTTTCTACAACTTTGGGTTCAGTTGTGATTTAAACTATTACATGAAGAATAAACTTCAGCAGTTCTCTCAACAGCTACTGTTTATAGCTCCTGGATAAACAACAGTGAACAAGACAGACTCAGTACTTGCCTTTGGGAAGCCACTGATCTAGCTGGGAAGAGACAGGCCATGAAATACAGAGTGAATGGTGCTAGACACTCTTTGGGGGAAGGGGAGGCACAGCAATGCATGGCAGGGGCATCCAGGGCAGTCAGAGGACAGAGATTTCCTGAAGGCAAGGACATCCATGCCCAGAGCTACAGGAGAAGTAGAAGAGAGCCCCATGAACGGGGTGGGGAGGAGTATTCTAGGCAGAAGACACATGCATGGGAGGGAGGACCTGACAAGCTGAGGACGGGATATACCGTGGTACAGTGTGAAGTGAGAGGGTGGGCAGTGTGGGCCCCTGGGCCCCGTGTTCAGGGGTTTGGACTTTAGACAGGACAATTCACCATCCAAAGAAGCATGAACAGACCCCGATTAAAGGACTCTGTCCCCTGATCACAGCACCTCAAGGAACAGTTTTGTTGAGGATCTTTATAATGAACAGAAATGATCCAGTCACCATCATGTTTTTTTCTGTATGCTGCTTTGCATTTTGGGAGGATGTTGAATGTGGTGAATGATGTTTCCCTCTTGAATGTGAACAGGGAGACTGCCTGGAGGGGGGGGTAACTGCATATTCATAGAAAAAGCCATCATCAGGTTGTGTAATGTGTCATTCTATTTTACGTTATCTTTTTTTCTTTCCTTTTTAAGGTATGCTAGTTTATATTTTTGCTGTGCAGTAGAAAATCAGGACAATGAGCTCTTGACCCTAGAGATTGTACATCGGTATGTGGAGTTGCTGGACAAATACTTTGGAAATGTAAGTGGTGTCCTGGCATTTAGAATGAGCTGGTCTCCACCCCAACTTTGACTTCAGTTCTAAGTCTGTCATCACATTTCTTCTCTCTCTCTGTCAAGTCTAAGGTGTGAACTGTGCTTGTACCGAGGACCAGAACAGAAGGCTTTCCCTACTTCCCATAACTCTTAGTAAATGGAAGATCCAAAGCTTATCAGAAGCAGGTGGCTTGTGTATCTCTAGGCCCGAGCCACAACTAGACACCTTGCTTCCATGATCTAGAATTTAATTGTGAAGGATTCCTTAATATTTTGTCCCTTCGTCTCCATGGACTGTCCTTTCTTTTCTATTATGACTTTTTAATTCCCTCTCTGGTCTCTTTTTTGGGGGTGCTCCCCTGGTGGCTCAGACGGTAAAGAATCTGCCTGCAATGTGGGAGACCTGGATTCAATCCCTGAGTCGGGAAGATCCTCTGGAGAAAGGAATGGCAACCCATTCCAGTATTCTTGCTTAGAGAATGCCATGGACAGAGGAGCCTGGGGCCTGGCGTGCTACAGTTCGTGGGATCACAAAGAGTTGGACACAATACACACTCTGGTTTCTTTTACTAAACACCCAAGTGTTTTTTATTTTATTTGTATGTAAGACAAATAAAGAAAGAAGACCGAAATCCTTTCCCTTCACGTTGCTATCCAGCCTCCATGCGTTTACCTCCTAGTAACGTACTCTGAGCCACTTCCCTGGTGGCTCAGAGGGTAAAGTGTCTGTCTACAATGCCGGAGACCAGGGTTCAATCCCTGGTTTGGGGAGATCCTCTGGAGAAGGAAATGGCAATCCACTCCAGTACTATTGCCTGGAAAATCCCATGGACAGAGGAGCTTGGTAGGCTACAGTCCATGGGGTCGCAAAGAGTCAGACACGACTGAGCAACTTCACTTTAGCATACTCTCAGAGCTGCCCTTATGCCAGAACTTGTTTGCTTTGTGGCAGCTTATGGCTTGACTTCACTTTTACTCCTCCAAGGAAACCTTAATGGTCAACACCAGTGATGATTCTTTACTCTTCACCTGCCATCACGTCTCTGCAGCCCTGTACCCTTGCTCATCACAACCCTGTCTTTAAATCAGCTCCTCTCTATCTCCCCCTGACCCTGAGTTCTGCTGATTCTTGACCCCAACTTGATTTCTTCCCTAGCTCCCTCCCTCCTCCTGCCTTTGAAATGCCCTCTTGGCTGTTTTTCCTCTCCTGTGTGTTTACTAGACTTTCTTTCCTGGAAACCTATCACCAGATGACTTTCTCACTTTGCTGGTGACAGTCTTCACTGGGCTTCTTCGTGGTCATCTCAGCCTTAATGTGACAAGGACTAAAATCATCTTCTGAAAACCTCTTCAGTCTTGTGATTAGAATTATTATGTCCCAGGATCTTTCAGTGCAAAAGGACAGTGTTTCTTACATCTTTCTCCACCCTTTACTTAAGTCTCCCTCTGTCTATTCAAATTGGACTGAAACTCATCTCCTTGTTTCACTCTCACTGGTATTACAGTTTTGCTTTTTTTTTTTTAACCTCCTCTCTGCCCGTTTCTGTTTCTGGGCTCATCTCTGCTTCCCTTTTCTGGCCTGTTCATTATCACCATCCTTCCAAGGCACAGATCTCAGATGACATGCCTACTCAGTCACTTTCCTCCAGCTTTAATAGATAAAATTCAAATTTCTTAGCCCTGCATTTTCTTGTTCTACACATCGGTCCCAGACCCCACTTCTCCAACCTTCTCACTTTTCTGTATTTTTATCTGTGCGTATCCAGTGCTCCAGCAACATGGAACAGCCTTGTATTATCCTCAACTTGTACAGCATTTGCCTGACACCAGATTGCAAGTCTCTAGAGATCATGACCAGGGACTTACGTGTTTCTTTTTTCCAACACTTGAAACCAGCTCTGGGCCAAGTTATAGCAAATGTTCCGGAAACTTTTTATTTAGTTCACAGTCTCAAGAAATGAATTAGTAGACTAGGAAAATTTGTCCTTCTCAGTAATACTCTCTTCCCTACTGCCTTGTTCACTGAAGATTTTTAAGTACTGTTAGAATTTGCTTCCATAAGAGTTTTCTGTAGTGTATTCTATATAACAGAATGAACAGCATTAGAGGTACTGGTTAAGGTTTTATAAGATTTGTTCCAACAGTTTTCACAAAGATGAGTACTTGGAAGGTTTCCGGATTAATTTGCCCTCCCTCCCTTCCTTTCTGTCTTTGATTCTTCCTTTTTTAATTTTTTCCTTTGTAAATGATGTTATAAGACCTAAATATTGCTTCAGAAATTTCAGTTTGTTGGTCAGTGTTTAGAAGTGATAAGACAGACCATTTTTCTTTTGCTCTCTCCTGGTTCACCAAGTTTATTTTCATTTTTTTAAAGAGATATTTCCAAGTATGTAATGGCATGTTTTCAAACTTGAGTTTATTTAAGTTAATGCTTTCAATTATTCAAATGAATTCTGACATTGCAGTACTTTCTTTTGAAATAAACTGCCGATTTGGCCTTTTGCAGAAGAGTTCTCCTGAGGCTCAGACTTTCCCATAACCTGCCTTCTCCCCCTCATTTCTGCACTGTGGTGTGACCTGTTGTGTTTTCTTAGATGTATCCAACAGTGATAATGTGAATTGGGATTGAATTTTGATCTCAATCTTATTTGACCAAATATCAGATGTTTCAGAACACGTTTCTTTCTCAAGGGAATTTGAATAACCTTCACTTATTCTAAACCCAGTTAAAGGATAGGCAGAATCAGAATGCATTCCAATTTCTCCGACATTAATTTTTCATCCTATTTTGGCATACCTTTAGAAGCCCTGTCTCTGTCATGGACCAAAATTTAATGTACTAAAAATATTCAATGAATCTTTCATTAAGCTAAGAGCAGCTTAAGGCTCTGTGCCCAGTAGGTGTTTGGTTTTTATTAATTAACTGTGATGAGTAAACCCAGCAATACTGAGTCTCATGACATCATCTCAGGTATAATATATTTCTCTTTGGTCTTCTTTCCTCTGTGTTAATTTTCCTTGAGTTTTACCCTTACACTCTCCCAGAAAAATACCTGGACTGAGCTTCTCATAACCCTAGAAAATATTACCTTCCTGTGACAGATGAATCAAAATCTCAGGCTACTTATTTAAGTTATGTATTTTTTTTTCTTTTAGCACTTTTCAATTCCCAAGAGATTTATAGGGATTAACTAGTTAATCTTTTGGTCTTCCTTAAGTAGCATGAAACCCAATTTATAGAAGCTAAGAGGCAATGCCACTTAGGGTCAGGAGATAAGGGTCAGATTGAGGATTTAGACACCTGCCAATTTCCCATTACGGGCTGCCACATGAGATTTTATTGTTGGTGTGGATGTTGCTGTCCCAGAGAGGTTTGATCTTGATTTAGGGAGTTTTCTTGTTGTCAGCAGAGGGATGCTGTGTGTCCTCTTGGACGCTGGTGTTAGCTGGCTCTCTCACCAGACCCATGATTTGGCTCATCATTGATTCAAAAATAAGAAAAATGACACACACAAAGTTTAATAGAAATATTTACTCTGCTAAAGCTCATGGGGGCTATTGTGAGGATCAGAGATGTAGTGTAATTAACAATACTTTGTAAACTGTCAGTTGCTATGTACTCTATACTTTGGATTATTATTTTATATGTACTTGCTGTATGTAGCTTGAACTTTTTGTATTTTCTTTAGAACGGAATTCAGTAAGGGAAGGTCCTGCTGCTGCTGCTGCTAAGTCGCTTCAGTCGTGTCCGACTCTGTGCGACCCCATAGATGGCAGCTCACCAGGCTCCCCCGTCCCTGGGATTCTCCAGGCAAGAACACTGGAGTGGGTTGCCATTTCCTTTTCCAATGCATGAAAGTGAAAAGTAAAAGTGAAGTCACTGAGTTGTGTCCAACTCTCAGCGACCCCATGGACTGCAGCCTACCAGGCTCCTCCATCCATGGGATTTTCCAGGCAAAAGTACTGGAGTGGGGTGCCATTGCCTTCTCCAGGGGAAGGTCCTAAAAGGATTTAATTATTGAAGTGCCAGAGATACTCTCCCTACATCGTGTGTTCTGCTATAATAGAAGTCCCTCTAGCCAAATTACAGGAAAATCGTAGTCAAACACGAGGCTAAGGGATCAAAGATAACATTAAATGACCACTGCTTCTTCTTTTTATAAGCTTTCTTCCCGAATACAGAGACATGAAAAAAAATGAGAAAAGATAAGGAAAGGGGCTCATGTGTTTATTAACACGGAAGCCATGTGCTTTTGCATAAAATGGAGGGAACTCATTTGAGCATCAAGGGTGTATATCTGATATAGTGGGGCAGCACCCTGAAGGTAGAATTAGAAGTAATGTTTGAGTAATTAGATAGTAGCTGAAAAAATATGCATTAGATCTTAAGTTCTCGTCTTACTGTCAGGTACAATAGCCCTTTGGGGTTAGATTCAAAGAATTGCAAATAGTGTTTCCGAATTGCTGTATGCGAGTCTTGCTCATTTGTAACATTCCTTCTAAGGCCAATAGAACCTGTATAGCATATCACAAGTTCCCTTATGATCTGGAACTAGTAACTGTATAATCGAAGTGTGCACGTGTGTTTGTGTGTGTGTGTGTTGTGAGTATCTGGCTTTGCCTATCACCTGACCTTATCCCATCCCTTGCAACTTGGTGCACTAAATTAATTGCCTTGTGGCTGCTGGTGAGGCCAGTGGCCTTGGGGATATTTGCTGCTCGGAGAGTGGAGAGTGGGGCATGAGACGGTCCCAGAGGACTTGCATTAGTATCTGTCAAGTTCACTTCACAGGATTCTGGTTGCTGGTTTCTCCTAATGAGGTTCCTGTCTGTCCTCGACTCCTGGTCTACGCCTGCCTTGATCTCTGGGGTTCCCCAGCTCTTGCTACTGTAACTCCTGACCTCCCGCCTCTTCTGACCTCTGGTAACTGCTTACTTCTTGTACCTTCTTTGATGTGCATGAATGTCTAATCCATGATGCTTTCTTCCTGTTTATCTATATTGTTTAAAATTGCAATTTTTTATGTATTCTAGATGTATACAGTTTTTTAAGTAAAAAAAATGGAGGAGAAGGGGACAACAGAGGATGAGATGTCTGGATGGCATCACCGACTCAATAGACGTGGGTTTGAGTGAACTCTGGGAGATGGTGATGGACAGGGAGGCCTGGTGTGCCTGCGATTGATGGGGTCGCAAAGAGTTGGACACGACTGACCAACCGAACTGAACTGATGCTGTACCCTGTACTTCAGTGGGAAAACAAATAGTGAATTGATTTAGTGGACACAAAAAATAATCAAGAATGAAGGTTAGCAAAATAAAAATGGGAAAATTTTAGGAATAGAAATTCCCAGCAAGAAATTTGGATGAGAATTCTAAACATGTCCGCTGGTTCATCCACTAGAAAGAACAATATGGAGGATCTTGAAATAAACACAGAAGTGCCTTCAGTTCAGTTGAGGTGCTCAGTTGTGTCTGACTCTTTGCTACCCCATGAATCGCAGCACACCAGGCCTCCCTGTCCATCACCATCTCCCAGAGTTCATTCAGACTCACATCCATCGAGTCCGTGATGCCATCCAGCCATCTCATCCTCAGTCGTCCCCTTCTTCTCCTGCCCCCAATCCCTCCCAGCATCAGTCTTTTCCAATGAGTCAACTCTTTGCATGAGGTGGCCAAAGTATTGGAGTTTCAGCTTTAGCATCATTCCTTCCAAAGAATACCCAGGGTGATCTCCTTCAGAATGGACTGGTTGGATCTCCTTGCAGTCCAAGGGACTCTCAAGAGTCTTCTCCAACACCACAGTTCAAATGCATCAATTCTTCGGCACTCAGCTTTCTTCACAGTCCAACTCTCGCATCCATACATGACCACTGGAGAAACCATAGCCTTGACTAGATGGACCTGAAGTGCCGTAGGAAACAGCAATCACATGACTGGGCATGCAGTCAGGGAGAAGCAACATTTTCAAAGACAGGGGTACCCATACCATCCCTGCCAGACTGGTTTTTATAGCAAAGACACTGATGCAACCTAAGCGTGGAAGAATACAGAAATGAATAAAGAATATGGGAAATACACACACAATGCTATATTACTCAGCCATAAAGAGCAATCAAATAATGGCATCTTCAGGCACAGGGAAGAAGGTTGATCATAGCAACTGAAGTAAGAGAGACAGTGAGCATAAAATATGATACCACTTCTAGGTGGAATTTAACAACGCATACATATGAGATCCTTGAGCAAAGATACACAGTTCATAGATTTAGAAAAAAATTATTAGCAGAGAAGAAACATATTGGGCCCATAGAAATCAGCTATTTGAAATAACATGTGCACACTATTATATAGAAAATAAATCACAAGGACCCACTGGTTAACAAAAGGAATGGTACTCCATTCTCTGTAATAACCTATATAAGAATAGAACCCAAAATATAACATAGACACATCTACATATGAGTGACTCACTAACAGTCCCTGGTAGCTCAGTCAGTAAAGAATCTGCCTGCAATGCAGGAGACCTGGGTTCAATCCCTGGGTTGGGAAGATTCCTCGGTGAAAGGAAGGGCTACCCACTCCAGTATTCTGGCCTGGAGAATTCCATGGACTGTATAGGCCGTGGGGTCACAAAGAGTTGGACACAACTGAGAGACTTTCACTTCACTTCATACAGAAATAGAACCCAAAATACAACATATACACATCTATATATGAATGACTCACTAACAGTCCCTGGTAACTCAGTAAAGAATCTGCCTGCAACGTAGGAGACCAGGGTTTGGTTCCTGGGTTGGGAAGGTCCTGCTGCTGCTGCTGCTAAGTCGCTTCAGTCGTGTCCGACTCTGTGCGACCCCATAGATGGCAGCTCACCAGGCTCCCCCGTCCCTGGGATTCTCCAGGCAAGAACACTGGAGTGGGTTGCCATTTCCTTTTCCAATGCATGAAAGTGAAAAGTAAAAGTGAAGTCACTGAGTTGTGTCCAACTCTCAGCGACCCCATGGACTGCAGCCTACCAGGCTCCTCCATCCATGGGATTTTCCAGGCAAAAGTACTGGAGTGGGGTGCCATTGCCTTCTCCAGGGGAAGGTCCTAAAAGGATTTAATTATTGAAGTGCCAGAGATACTCTCCCTACATCGTGTGTTCTGCTATAATAGAAGTCCCTCTAGCCAAATTACAGGAAAATCGTAGTCAAACACGAGGCTAAGGGATCAAAGATAACATTAAATGACCACTGCTTCTTCTTTTTATAAGCTTTCTTCCCGAATACAGAGACATGAAAAAAAATGAGAAAAGATAAGGAAAGGGGCTCATGTGTTTATTAACACGGAAGCCATGTGCTTTTGCATAAAATGGAGGGAACTCATTTGAGCATCAAGGGTGTATATCTGATATAGTGGGGCAGCACCCTGAAGGTAGAATTAGAAGTAATGTTTGAGTAATTAGATAGTAGCTGAAAAAATATGCATTAGATCTTAAGTTCTCGTCTTACTGTCAGGTACAATAGCCCTTTGGGGTTAGATTCAAAGAATTGCAAATAGTGTTTCCGAATTGCTGTATGCGAGTCTTGCTCATTTGTAACATTCCTTCTAAGGCCAATAGAACCTGTATAGCATATCACAAGTTCCCTTATGATCTGGAACTAGTAACTGTATAATCGAAGTGTGCACGTGTGTTTGTGTGTGTGTGTGTTGTGAGTATCTGGCTTTGCCTAT
Source organism: Oreotragus oreotragus (assembly GCA_006410675.1). Classification (NCBI taxonomy): domain Eukaryota; kingdom Metazoa; phylum Chordata; class Mammalia; order Artiodactyla; family Bovidae; genus Oreotragus; species Oreotragus oreotragus. The sequence continues at coordinate 160,777 of SJYX01013124.1, forward strand.
CACCTGACCTTATCCCATCCCTTGCAACTTGGTGCACTAAATTAATTGCCTTGTGGCTGCTGGTGAGGCCAGTGGCCTTGGGGATATTTGCTGCTCGGAGAGTGGAGAGTGGGGCATGAGATGGTCCCAGAGGACTTGCATTAGTATCTGTCAAGTTCACTTCACAGGATTCTGGTTGCTGGTTTCTCCTAATGAGGTTCCTGTCTGTCCTCGACTCCTGGTCTACGCCTGCCTTGATCTCTGGGGTTCCCCAGCTCTTGCTACTGTAACTCCTGACCTCCCGCCTCTTCTGACCTCTGGTAACTGCTTGCTTCTTGTACCTTCTTTGATGTGCATGAATGTCTAATCCATGATGCTTTCTTCCTGTTTATCTATATTGTTTAAAATTGCAATTTTTTATGTATTCTAGATGTATACAGTTTTTTAAGTAAAAAAAAATGGGATTGCATTATTCATATTATTCTGCAACTTTCTATTGTTCCTCTTACTAGCCTGTCTTAGAAACTATTTCCATGCCTATCCATGGAAATCTACTTTACTCTTTCCAACTTAAACATAGAATTTCCTTGGTATATAATACAATGCCAAGTAGGGGTAGACCATACTTTATTTAAGCAATTCCATTATGGCTGTGCTTTGAGTTGTTTCCAGTTGTTATTACAAATGATGCTACCGTTATCCTTGTTGTTAATACGTATTATTGTGCATTAGTTTAGATATAGCCTAGGAATAAATTCTTTTATTGGGTCAAAGGATTTATACATTTTAAATTAATGGATACTACAATTTGAGCCTTCAAAATGGCCTGTAAAGTTTACAAATTCCACCAACAATGAGTCTGAGTTTATTTATCCATACACTTAACAGCAATGGGTATTCTCTCTTCATAACAGTCAGATGGTCATTAATTTAGTTTGCATTTTTCTGACAACTAGTGAGGCTAATGTATGTCATTGGATGTGTATTGGCCTTTTCCATTTCTTGCCTTGTCTATTAATTGCTTCTTCACAGCCTTTATTTGATTTTTTTATGCTGTGGTATTTATTTTAGGGATCTGCAAGAATTCTTTCTATATCTTGGGCTTTCCTTGTGGCTCAGCCAGTGAAGAATCTGCCTACAAGGCGGGAAACCTGGGTTTGATCCCTGGGTTGGGAAGATCCCCTGGAGAAGGGAAAGGCTACCCACTCCAGTATTCTGGTCTGGAGAATTCCATGGACTGTATAGTCCATGGGGTCGCAAAGAGTTGGACACGACTGAGCAACTTTCACTTCACTTTCTGTGTCTTGGATAGTATACTTCCCTTTCTATTACATATGTTGCAAATATTATCCCCAGTCCAGTGCTCTACTTTTAACCTATGCTCTGATCTTTCCACATTTTTGCCTGAGAAATTTGGTTCCATTGTCATTCAAATTCCTGGAGTGAAAGTGTTCTAGAAATAAAAGAATGGGTTTATAAGCTGAAAACATGTACTTTTGTAGTGCCATCTTTTTTCTGATGGTTGTTCTCAAGAGGAAACCCTAACGGTCTGGGGAAATCCTAGATTATAGTATTATGTCCCAGTGAACAGATTCTCATTTTAAACTATACGTATATGCATATATGTATGTTTGTGTATATGTGTTGAAAGACAGAGAGAGGGAAAGAGACAGAGTCAGACCCTGTAGGGAGAGGGAACTTAGATGTGTGTGTTACACACACAGTTGTTGATTTCTTTTTTTTTTTTTCTTTTGTTGGGCCACACCATGTGGCATGTGGGATTGTCCCTGACCAAAGGCCCCCTGGCCCCCTGCACTGGGAGTGTGGAGTCTTAGCCACTGGACCAGGGAAGTGCCACACTTTATGAGTTGATGATATTTTCTAACAAACGAAGAGACCATAGTGTTTGCAGATTAGTTAGGTTAGTTTATCTGAGTTGGTCATATATTATAGTGATTTTGTACTCAGTTGTGCTTATGCTTCTAGGTTCAGTTGGAGAGTCTGCAAGTTTATTGACCTAAAGCATAAATATATAGAGCAATTTGTTAAAATATTGACATCCGTTTTATGTAAAGTCATAAAAATCAGAGGACTAGATCTGGTAAGCCATTAGTCCCCAGCAGCATAAAAGCAAGGCCTGTGTGGTGGCTGATTCATTCATTCATGCTGCAGACATTTATTGCATCTTACTATGTGCCAGGTTCCAGAGACACAAGGATGACTAAGGCAAGATCTATGCCTGAGCTCACAGGACAAGGGGAAGTGACTGATACGTAAGCGTATACTCAGTCACACAAGATGTAAGAGAGAACATATAGGAAGTGATGCAGAATCTCAAAGGGAGAAATGAGGATTTGGGGGAATCATTTTGTTCATAACTTTTGAATTTGTCCTTGGAAAATGAGCTTGATTTTGTCAGCAGAATAAAGGAAAGGACATTTAGAGAACGTTCCAGGAATTCCTGGAATGTGCAAAGAGCAAAGGCAGGAAAGAACAGGGTGAGTTTGTAGAATGCGTAGCTGTAGCATGGGGCAGGTGCCAGCACAAGAAGCCAGCGAGCAAGCCCCAGGCCGAGCTGGAGAGATTCCTATACGCCATGCCGAGCAATTGAGGCTGTCCTGGACAGAAGCCCTCACGCAGGAAAGGAGCCAGATGTGCACGTTAGCGAGACATTAGTGGCCATTGGCCGCTTGGGGCAGACACCACCGAGAAGGCCACTCCTTCTAGGACGCGCTCTCTTGTGTCCTAAGCATGAGATGTTGCAGGTCTGAGCAACAGCAGTGAAAATAGGCAAGAATGGAAGGGTTATGGGCTTACGTACAAGATGGAATCCATAGGAGCTGGTGATCAAATTGAGAGGGATGAGACCAAGGGAGGGAGAAGAGGGAGAGAGAGGGGGAATGGAATAAATGTAGAATAAATGAGATTGAGCTTCTAGATAGAGATTGCAGCTACTAAGCAAAGTAGGGACTAAAGGGAAAGGAATATGCTTGACTTCAGTTTGGGATTCAAAGAGTTGGATGGAGGAATATGGAGGGAGAGATGTCTGGTTAGTGGGTGAAGGTACTGGATGAGCACTGCTGAGAGAGATCAGGCCCAGGCATCTCAGTTTGCTAAGTCACCTGCATGCAAGACCCAGCTGCAGAGTCAATGAGATCATCCAGGAGAATGTATGTGTTGCAAAGAGGCTCTCTTGAGACGCACCAGTCTTTAAGAGGAAAGTGGGTCCCTAGGATGTGAGCATCCTGCTGCAGAGACTTTTATGCTTTGTCCGTTGATGTGTCTCAAGCGTTTTGTAAATACTTTTTAAATGAATGCAAGGTTCAGGGAGAGATAAACTATCCAAGGAGCCTGGAAAGAATCCTCAGAGATGGAGGAGGAAAGCAGGCATTGAGTCGTATTGCCAGCATCAGGCAGCCATCAAGAGGAGATTTTCAAGCAGGGGATTGGTGAAGTGTATCAAGTGCTGTTGACCAGTGAAGGTGAGAGAGGCCTGAAAGCTTTCAGTGAGCAGACATTCTGAGGGTACGGAAAGGGAGAGTTGAAGACTATGTGGAAGGGAAACGGTAGGGATGGGGCATCGCTGGCTGGCTGGTAGAAGCATTGGAAGTGAGCCTTATTTGGATTATGGGTCTTGCTACTTGCTACTGCTAAGTCACTTCAGTCGTATCCGACTCTATGTGACCCCATAGACAGCACCCCACCAGGCTCCCCCGTCCCTGGATTCTCCAGGCAAGAACACTGGAGTGGGTTGCCATTTCCTTCTCCAATGCATGAAAATGAAAAGCGAAAGGGAAATCGCTCAGTCGTGTCTGACTCTTTGCGACCCTGTGGACTGCAGCCTAGCAGGCTCCTCCGTCCATGGGATTTTCCAAGCAAGAGTACTGGAGTTGGGTGCCATCGCCTTCTCCATGCTACTTGCTACATGTAACCAAATCTGTCAGCCTTTGTGTTGGTCTGTGACAGTGGCAGTGGTTCTCCACATGTGGTCCCCACACCAGCGTCATTAGCCTCACTTGGGAGCCCATTAGACGTTCAGCCTCTCAAGCTTTAACCTACTGAATAGGAAACTCCAGAAGTGGGGCCCAGTAGTGTGTGTTGCAGTGAGTGTTCTGGGTGATTGGGTCACACTCTGAAGTTTGAGAACTACTTTTTTGAGACATAGTTTTGAGAGAAATTAGCACAATTGAGCTAATTTGCCTCTGAAGAATGAGCTTCTGAGAGTTTTAAAGCTAGGAGCCAAATTTACAGACCAGTGATCAGGAGCAACGAAGCTACCCTTGTGCCTGAAGTCAGCAAGGACTCAGCTTTTATCTGTGCTGATGGAAGGATGAACTGGGCAGCTCCCCACCTCTACTGAGCCTCAAATTTCTTGTTGTGACATTAAACAGTATTACCTATGGACATGCTCTGCTTTAATAGAATGTGGTTTTACTTTTTTTTTCAGGGCTCAGATTCCCCTAGTTCTGCTTTTCTGGCCTTAAAAATACCATCTGATGTTTTTATCTTTGGTGTGCCACATGGGTGTCATTGTTGCAAAGCTTGAATCCCTGGCACATGTTTCCCCTGATACTGCGGCAAGTTTATGAACGCATTTGCTTTTGTCTTACCAGGTCTGTGAGCTAGATATTATCTTTAATTTTGAAAAGGCTTATTTTATCCTGGATGAGTTTATCATCGGTGGAGAAATTCAGGAAACATCAAAGAAATCTGCTGTCAAAGCCATTGAGGATTCTGATATGTTACAGGAGGTCAGTACACATTTTCTCATGCCCTAGGAAAAGATGGTGGTGGTGGTGATGTGTTAGCTGACACTTACTGTTTACTTTGTGCTGGGTATAGTTTCTGAGTAAGTTACATGTATTAACTTATTTAATTATCACTGCAACTCTAAGAGGTATATTGTTACCCACTTTTTTTTTTTTTTTTGCTCTACCACAGCTTGTGGGATCTTAGTTCCCTGACCAGGCGTCAAAATGTATGCGCTCAGCAGTGAGAGCACAGAGTTCTAACCATTGGACCACCAGGAAATTCTCTAGCCTCATTTTAAAGATGAATAAACTGAGACATAGAGAAGTTTAATGACTGCTCAATTTCACAGAGCTAGTAATCGTGGAATAGAGATTTGAACCCAGGCACTTGGGCTCCAGAGTCTTTGCTTTTCATGTTTGACCTTATCAGTGACGATCCCTCCCTCTCAAAAAGGTATAAAATACTTGGTGCTGTTCTTTTCAAGAATAATTTTATGGGGGGTATAAAAAGATTTGCATTAAAATACCCGCCTTATGAATAGAATAACATCGTTATTCTATTTGCCAAGGTTACTAGAGCTTTATTAGTGAAAGTGGCATTTATCATTTTAATTAAAATTTCCTGCCTTCCTGGAGAGGCTGTGTGTGTGTTCCTATTTGCATAAATAAATTGGGAATTCTGTAGCTTGCTGTCAAGGAATAAATGGGCCCTGAAGCATCCATTTGGTCATGCTCCTGACTCTGTGATAGTTATATAAAATACTATGGGGCTTTTCTTATAGATCCAGTGCGGGTTTACATCATCCCTAATAGGGGAACTTGCCTACATTAGCCCACAGTCACTAGGAGAAAGAGCGCTTCACCCACTGGCGTTTGCCCTCCCAAATGCGGTGGTCTGCCTAACCCCTGACCCAGCATACCTTCGAAGGCCTGGGTTCCATGCCTGCTCTGCTACCTCTAGGTTCTTCTTCTCATGGCATCACTGAGTCTTTCTGTCTTTCTGTTTTCATGGCAGCAGGTCACAACATCTCATAGCATTACGAAGTATCTTTTAAAAATTGGCAGTAAAGCCATTCTTGCTGCTGATTGGAAATAAGAGCTTGCTTGAGCTAGTAAAACAACATTAGGAATGACTTCCAAGTAACGGTTTTGGCACGTCTTTGAGTTGATGACTTGCTCCAGCCCACCCAGGGAACCAGTCCTCAGGTGAATGGATACTGAGAAAGATACAGGGTACCCCTGAGCCTCTGTGCTTGCCTATTAGGAAGCTGCTGCATTTATCTCTAGATGTGTTATCACCTCAAAAAATGCATTTAAACTTTCTGATGTTCATTTGGCTTTCCCCAAATGCGACAGGAAGGGAATTTTACAAGGTACTTGAGAAATCACTGGTTTGGAAATCCCACAGAACAGCCTTTCTTAAAATATGCCAAAGAGTTATTTATAATTCTGTCCTCAAGACCCTTACTGTGGAATCACCTTATAGGAGAAACAGGTATTTAACAGGGTCTTTGGAACTTCAGTAATTAAAGCCGCTTGAATTAGGGCCAAGACACCCCTAGGTTATTTTTAGTTTTCCCTCCTTAGGAAATAGAGTTTTAAAGGGCTCGTAGGTTGTATGGTGCTTCTTGTTCCAATTAAATCTGGGAAGCAGGGAATGTCTGCTATTTCAAGAGAGAGACCCTTCACAATGAAACATTGATTGGTCTTTCATATCCCTGGTTATTGAGTGGAAGGTCTTGATAGGTCGGTCTCAGGGGGACCCCTGTTTAGCCAGCTTGTCCCCATAGTGAGCAGGCAGTATCACGACTGTCCTCTAAAACTCTCAATGAGTTAGCAACACCTGCCAAATAGAAATAGAGTCACCAGTGTCCTCTTGGGATCTGGTACTTCAGCGAAGTCCGTGAACATTTGAGGAGCTGCTTGAAAAATTGACTTTGTATGTATGGTTTGCTTTGTGTATCTGGTCAGAGCTGCTAAGCATGAATAGACACACATAATATAATTGAGGAAAGAGAAAAAATTATTGCTTTCTTTTTTCCCTGTCTTTTGGACCTAAGCATGATTTGTATTTGCTGATGTTTAATGGAGGCCTTTGTAATATTCCTTTTACTTTTAGTACAACCAAACATCTCAAAGTAGGCCCTGGACTTTTCCCTGACCTCTACCCAATAAAAGTTTTTTAGAATAAAAAGACTGTCTCTATGTTTTTAGTGAGAAAATGCATAGTCTTAAAGCTCTAAATTCTCAAAGCTTATTCTGAGTGTACTGGGGCTAGACATTGAAAATATGGAATGAAAGAAGAGTTTAACTGGTTGGGATGACTTTAAGAGGTACCTTATTTTGAAGGTACCTGTGGACACTGGTACAAAATGATTAGAAGAAAAAGGATACTCTGAAAGGAAGGAAATGATATTGTTGTTCAGTCACTAAGTTGTATCTGACTCTGCAACCTTATGGACTGTAGCATGCCAGGTACCTCTGTCTTCCCCTCTCTGCCAGAGTTTGTTCAAATTCATGTCGATTGAGTCAGTGATGCTATCTGACCATTTCATCCTCTGCCACTCGCTTCTTTTGCCTTCAGTCTTTCCCAGCATCAGGGTCTCTTCCAATGGGTTAGCTTTTTGCATTGGGTGGCCAAAGTGTTGGAGCTTCAGTTTTAGCATCAGTCCTTCAGTGAGTATTCAGGGTTCATTTCCTTTAGGATTGACTGGTGTGATCTCCTTGCTATTCAAGGTACTCTCAAAAGTCTTCTCCAGCAACACAATTCGAAAGCATCGATTCTTTGGTGCTCAGCTTTCTTTATGGTTCATCTCTCACCTCCATACATGACTAATGCAAAAACCACAGATTTGACTATATGGACCTTTGTCAGCAAAGTGATGCCTCTGCTTTTTAATATACTGATCCTCAAATACAGAGGTTGGTGCTCTTGGGATCACCAGTGGGGGTGACAAACATGTTCTGAGCACAGAATTAGAAAACAAGTTAAGAAGGGAGGGTCAAATGGTACCTCATTAGGTCAAGCAATGAGATACCATGTATGTGTAGGTTGGGATTCATGAGAACTGACTAGGTATAACCCAACACTGTCTCCCTGAAAAGCACAAACATATTAGGCAGTTAAACCAGACTGTAATACAATAAAGTGTAGCATTCCTGGTGCTGAATGCACAAGATGCACTGCTGTGCTGGGTAGACAGCTGGAGTCCCATGATACCCTAGTCCTTGTGAATGGCCAGGGCAGAGCTCTTTAAGCCTGTGGGGCCTAAAAGTGTATTCCAACTTTTCAAGGGACAAGCTCCGGAAAATACCAACCACATATGTCATTGGCTCATGTAACTTGAGTAGCAGCAAAGCTAGAGTTCTGAAAGGACAGTCGTCAGTCTTTAGCAGATTGATTCCAGTGGTGTGAATCAGTGGCAGTAACTAGAGACCAGTGAGTTGTGAGGCCAGTGAAGTGACAACTCCAGGACCCTTCCAAGGCTGCAAGCTCCTATGGTCAAATTCGCAAAGGTAAAGTATCTCAGCTGCAGTGACTTTGTGGCCATCTAATGAATATGTAAGCTATTATAGAAGTATGTCAGGCATTTAATTGATGAAACCCATATGCTATTGTTCTGGATTTTGTGACTTTTAAAAATTTTTTAGAAAATTTATAATCTACTCTCACTTTTTCTCATTAAACTTTATACCCAACTCTGTATTTGTAGTTTTGTATACTTTTTTATTTTCAAATTTTTATTTATTTTTAATATTTATTTAACTAATTAATTTATTTTAATTGGAGGACAATTACTTTGCATATTGTGGTGGTTTTTGCCATACATGGACATAAATCAGCCACAGGTGCACATGTGTGCCCCATCCTGAACCCCCCTCCCATGTCCCTCCCCACCCCATCCCTCTGGGTTGTCCCAGGGCACTGGCTTTGAGTGCCCTGCTTCATGCATCAAACTTGCACTGGTTATCTATTTTACATATGGTCATATACATGTTGGAGAAGTCAATGGCACCCCACTCCAGTACTCTTGCCTGGAAAATCCCATGGACGGAGGAGCCTGGTAGGCTGCAGTCCATGGGGTCGCTGAGAGTTGGTTGGAGATGACTCAGTGACTTTACTTTCACTTTTCACTTCCATGCATTGGAAAAGGAAATGGCAACCCACTCCAGTGTTCTTGTCTGGAGAATCCCAGGGACGGGGGAGCCTGGTGGGCTGCCGTCTATGGGGTCACACAGAGTCAGACACGACTGAAGTGACTTAGCAACAGTAGCAACAATAAACATGTTTCAATGCTAATCTCTCAAATCATCTCACCCTCACCTTCTCCCACAGAGCCCAAAAGTCTGTTCTTTACCTCTGTGTCTCTTCTAATGTTTATTTTTGTTTGTTTATCTTCCTGTGCAGGAGTGTTAGTTGCGGCATGTGGGATTTAGTTACTTGACCAGGGATTGAATCCAGGCCCCCTACATTGGGAGCACAAACTCTTAGCCACTGGACCACCAGGGAGGTGCCTGTATACCTCGTTAAATGGTATAAACTCTAGGTACCGAGAGACAGTCATGGGCTCCTCGCCAATGTGATAGCCCAAGTTTAAAGACATGGACAATATCTTGGACTTCCCTTTTGGTCTAGTGGTTAAGACTACATGCTCCCAATGCATGGGGCATAAGTTCAATCCCTGGTTGGGGATCTAAGATCCTCCAAGTCACACAAGGCGTAGCCCCCCGCCAAAAAAAAAAAGAGAGAGATATGGGCAATAGCTATAAGAGGAGATACAGGGCAGAGGTCTTAAGGTGTGGGTTTGCTCACCCAGAAGGTGTAAGAGCTTTGTAAGAAAGTGTGGATGACGCATGAGTATTTTCAGCAGAGGAGGACTGGAATTCTAAATAGAGCTGGTGGAAACAAGAAACCTGATTTCTAACCCTAGGATCCTCTGAACAATCTTGCTTAGCCATGGTCTGCTCTGTTTGGCCCTTGCTGGTGGACGTCTTCACTGGCAGGTGCATGTGAATCACGTCCCCTGGAGATCAAGCTTAAGAACAGGTTGAACATTACTGATTGTACGTGATTTACACAGAAGCAGAAGGGATATTACCTAAAGCTGGCCTCTTGAGTTCTCTGATTCAACTCAAAGGCCACTGTGTTGCATAAACACATGTTTATAACAGGGACAGAGTGGAAGAGGAGGCCCATCCATCATGCATAATAAAGGGTTTGCAGCATCAATGTAATTTTTAACTCTGCCTGTAACTGTGAATCCATTTAAGCATTTTTTTTTTAAGTACTGGGAAAGAATTATGGTCTTGTGGCATGTTAGCAAACTTGGTAAGTGATGAGGAGGATGAAGAAACATAATAAACATAATTTGTATACTTTGGAGGAAAGCCTTTTCAAAATACATGTAAGAAATGTAAAGTGTTATGTTCTGTTTATCCTTTATGTCTTGGCAGTAAAATATTCTGTATCTGTAATGATATATATGGCTTCCCCAGTGGCTCAGCAGTAAAGAATCTTCCTGCAATTCAGGAGCCATGGGTTCAAGCCCTTGGTCAGAAAGATCCCCTGGAGAAAGAAATGGCAACCCACTCCAGTATTCTTGCCTGGGAAATCTCATGGACAGAGGAGTCTGGCTGGCTACAGTCCATGGGTTCGCAAAGACTCAGATATGACTTGGCGACTAAACAACAGTGATATGTATGTCATACAAATACCATTCAGATTTCTCTAATACTTGTTCCTGGAAGTGGTCCTCATGGTCATTTTAGCAGGTACATTTTTCTGAAGTCAACAGTGATAGCTTGGCAGCTGTTGCTTAAGCATTTCTCTTATCAGGTATTGATTTTACAGTCAAACTTAGCTTTTCCTCTGTTGAAAGTTATTTAATTCCAGCCATAAGGATGTGTATATAAATTACACTCAAACTCTGAACCACTTTTCTTGATTAGAGTGCAAATATTTATGACCATATACACTTCCCAAAGCTTTTTGGAAATTACCTGGCCATCCAGTGGTAGGACTCTGCACTTTCACTGCTGTGGACTTAGGTTCAGTTCCTGGCAATGGAAGTAAGATCCTACAAAATGTGAGGTATGGCCAAAAAAACAAAACAAAACAAAACAAAACAACAAAAAAACCATAAACAAACAAAAGCTTCTTTTCACCAGTGGCATGATAAATGAGTAGAAGAATGAAGAACTTTTCAAAATTTTCAGTCTCCTGAAGGATGTGGTTTAAGGGGAAATCATTTTAATCTATTGTTCTCTTTCAGACAATGGAAGAATACATGAACAAGCCTACTTTTTAACCATACATCTACTTGAAAACTACAAGTGCTACGTGTTATGAACCTGTAAATAAGCAGTGCCTTGAACTTAGATGACAGGGTCTCTGGCACCATGCCAAAAATAGCTTAAAAGGGATTTTTTTTTTCACTAGCAAAAATTAAAGTTGTTTAATATATTTATCATTATTCATATCTGTATTATACTGTATATGACTGCTTGGATGTTAAAAAAAAAAAACTGCTTCATAGTTCAATAGACTGAATGTTTGCAGTGTTTTAACTCCATGTCATGTTTTTGAGCGAATTTAAATAAATTTGTTGCAGTATGTTTTGTTGCATTTGATCCTCTTCTGACAGGATGAAAACTGTATTATAATCCATGATTTTGAGTGTAAAGTATATCTTGTACTAGTAATACTTTTTCTAAATGTTTAGCTTTTTAAATTGTGTAGTGATTCACATGTTAATAGTTCAGAGTTCATACAGGATGTTAGACATTTTAAAATCCTGTTAGACATTTTTAATACACTTAATGCTGTCATTTCAATCCAGATACAGAGTATCTGATTTTGATGTCCTGAAGTCATTAGTTTTTCAGGGCTGGTATTAAGGAAAACAACCAAAGATAGTATAGGACTTAAGTGCTTTTGTTATTGTTATTTTAAATTTTATTTTATTTTTAATTGGAAGATAATGACTGGACTTAAATGTTTTGATGCCTTAGAAGCTGCTATCTAGGCAAGGTTTTAATTTTACCTTTTAATTGAATATGAGGGGCATTCCAATAAGGTTGTGTTTTCTACAAGCTCTATGTATTTATTAAGATTTTGATACATCTGAAAATAGTGTCTATAACGTCCCTTATCATAAATAGTGTAATAAAGATTAATAGCAGCACTAATAGTTATTAATGCTGCTATTTTAATTATCTTTTATGTTACAAGTACCCTTAGTTGCTTGAGGTATTTTTGTTTCCAGTATGTTTTCATGTATATCTAATATATTTGAAGACTTACTGTTTATTAGGGTTGCTTGGAACATTGAATATTATTGTTGCCTGAATAGTACGTGCCTTTCTCCTTTTTCTTTCCTCATCTTGCAAAGGAAATACTTGCTGCTGCCTATTATTATTGTGACTATATCACACTCATGCTTCCTGAAATGAAAGTTCTCTATAACCAGGTAATAAGAATGATCACACCCTCCAGGGAGAACTAACTTCTCCTGTGCTGTCTTGGTGCCCTGTTTCGATGTCTTACCTGTGCATTTTCAGCGTCTGTTTGAGGTCAGATATCATGTTGCAGTGCTTAGGGACCCTCTAGTGTTCTTCCTAAGAGAACAGTGTGCTTACTGTTGGAGAATCCAACATGAGAGAAAAATGTCCTCTTTAATCGATCTCGCCAGACATACTTAGGGGAAAATGGCTGGAGAAGCGTGGAAGAACATGAGTAAAAATTGGGCAACTCCAAAATAGAACCATCATAAAAAAGAAATAACTCAGATTAGTCTATGAAGTAATCATGACACTTTTAATATCTAACATTTCCTCAGCTTAATCGTGTATTTACAAGTAGGGCATCATTTAATGAAGGTTGTCATTAAAATGTATCATTTAATGAAGGTTGTCATTTTTATCACTTTGTTTACTGTAGATCTTTAATTTTTTGCTTTAGCTTTTTTTTTTTTGTAAATACGGCAGAGCTCTTTAAGAATTATTTTATTAAGGTAAACTTTATGTAATTATCTAAGTGTTTCTGGTTCTTTTGAAGTTGACCACTTTTGGATGAAGGTATTGATTGAACCTCACTCAAATGTAACACATATACTGGAGAATTCTATATTAGACACTGACTGACTGTAGATGGGACTCCTCAAACTTCATGTCTGCAGCACACACAGAGCCTGAAGGTAACGATGTGGCACTCTGGGATAAATCCGAGGGATCCTGGGCACATCTTACATGGACCTTGGTGAAAATAATCATGTGTTCTTTATATCATTTAACGTAATAAAACTACTAAGGGAAAGGAAAGATAATAAATATTAAACTTGTATAAAACTTCCAAATAAAAAAATTTTTTTAAGTTTTTTAATGAGGAATTTGAGTGTTTTTATGAATATGTATTTTTTAAAATCAGATTTTATGTCTGAAATTGCTATTCATAGTTTCTAGTGAAGTCCTTATAACCTCTTCATTTTCTATGTAATCACCACCAAGGAGAAACTTCATAAGCAGGTGACAGCAAATGAGAGACGAGAATTCATTGATCTGCACCCATTGGTTTTTTTCTCACGATTCACCTACATTTTGATAATTTGATCTTTTTATGTGTGGTAAATCATTCTTTAAACTACTAACTCCTTTTCTTTTATTAACAAATGTAAAGTTGACATTTCTTATGACCAGTCAAGTGAATTTTTAATTCAAACTTTTTCCCATATCAAGTCTCCTAAAATAATAAAAAGCTTTTCCCTCAAACATACACACATGTTGTTCTGCTACATCTAATGATTCATCTTTAGGATTTGTATTACAATATCCATGAAACATCACTTATGAACTCTGTTTAGCTTTACTTTTCTGTTTTAATTAATCAGTAAACTTTATTGGTAAAAGTTTTAATTTCTTTTCCGCATGGTCCCTGCAATTTTACATTAAGTTCATTAGATCCTCTAGAATGTAAGTAAGCAAGCCAATTATTTGCAAAGGGAGGGTCAATAATTTTTTTTCAATCCTTGTTTTAACTCTTGAGAAATCCTGACCTTCAACAATGTTCTGTGGTATTCAACGGTGATAATCTATTTTGTCATATAAAGCTAAAACTAGAACTGTAATAACCAGGGCCGAATTAAATTCACTTTTTGATAGTACTACTTGATAATGGAATTCAAGCCAGCTATTTAATATGGAATTCATATGTACTTCTACTTTTGATCAGTTCTTTGTGAATAAACTCACATATTGACTGAATCCAACTGAGTATTTTGATCAGTTCTTTGTGAATAAACTCACATATTGACTGAATCCAACTTAGTAAATCTCCTTGCATCTGTGTAGTCTGTGCATAACTTACACTGTGTTTCCATCATAACTTACTTGTTTCAAAGTGTTAATTTACTATTACTTTTTCACTTCCGCTTTGATTTGCTACTTTACAGAATAAATAATGTAAGCATATCTCTTCAGAGCTTAATAGCACAGTTCCTAGTAACAATAGATTAATATGAGGTGATATGTTTATGATTTAACTGTCTTCTAGATTAGACCAAGTTGTTTTCATGTCTTTGGCAGGTCCTCTGTAACCAATAGTATTATTCAAAAGTGGTAATTTTTCCTCATTCCTTTGGAGAATATTGAGTGTTTCCATGGAGGTTGTCTGCAATTCTGTGAGTTAGTGTGGGCTTTTGCAGTTGTTAGCATGACCTTAAAACTAGCTTTATGAGCTACAACTGATATCGTTAATTTTGAAAAGAACTGTGCTTCTTATTTTATTCGTGTGCATATTTAAAGTGTGAATCTTGTATATAGTGTATGTTTAGTAGAAAGATGCCAGCATGTTTACTTGATAATAATTTGAAGTAAAGAAGACATTTAACCTGAAGAAGAGGAAGAATTATGAGAACTCTCAGTTGCAAGTGTAAGATAATTCTCATATTGCTTTGTTAGTGATTTAAACTCTTTTATGCAGTTTTATGGAGGGAGAGAAATTTGTTGAATTTATGGAGCCTCCAGTTTTAAAAAGCATTTTTACTCTCTTGTGGAAAAATATCTGTGAAGGAAAATAATGGACTTATAAGAGGTTTATGATCAAAAATTAAGTTTTAAAAATAATTTTGGCTATTATACTTTAAAGAATGACACAAAAATAAATTTTGGGGAGGGTGGTGGGAGGGGGGTTTCAGGATGGGGAACACGTGTACACCTGTGGTGGATTCATGTTGAAGTATGGCAAAACCAATACAATATTGTAAAGTAATTAGCCTCAAATTAAAATAAATAAATTTAAATTAAATTATAAAAATATAATTTTGAAAATGAGTGCAGTCAATATTGGAAGCAGTAAAATGTTAATTTCCATTTAATAAACTAAAAATGTCTTAAAGTATAAATATTATCTTCACTTGTGTGTGTATGTGTGTTAGTTGCTCAGTTGTGTCCAACTCTTTGCGACCCCATGGATTGTAGCTCTCCAGGGTTCTCTCTCCATGGAATTCTCCAGGCAAAAATATTGGAGTGGGTTGCCATTCCCTTCTCCAGGGGGTCTTCCTGACCCAGGGATTGAACCCAGGTCTCCCACATTGTGGGCAAATTCTTTATCATCTGAACCACCAAGGAAGCCTTATGTAGGATAAAATAATTTTGGAGAATCTGTACATGATGATTATATTTTCATGTTTTTAAAAATAAGCAGCTTTATTTCTTGAGTTGTATTTTTAATGATCCTTTACTGAGTCAGTTTAGCTAATTATTAAAAGCTAAAAGTGAAACAATGGATGTGCAAGTGAACAAACAAAGGCACATAATAAGAAAAAATCGGTTATGTTCTTAAAATATCTAATCTTATATGATGATAATGGTAAAGAAAATGTATACATACTTCCTCTATTAGTTGAATACTTCTTTAAAAATGTAAGAGCAGACAGCAACTTAGGTTGCAAGAAAATTTAAATTTTTACATACATGCAAAGAAGCTCAAGAATGACAAATCATAAACTAAAAATCAGACTCATTTAGGGAGTGTTACCTGTGCTTATATTTTACTTATACCCTCTCTGCTCTCTGTGCTTTCTGTATTCAAAATCTTACAAGCATAATTACTGAATTTTTGAGGCAGCCATCCAGATGCTATTCAAATATAAGTTAAACTCTTGTGAACTTTTGAAATAATGTAAATAATTGCTTATTCTTTTAAAATTTCTGTATATGATTTTCATCTATCAGTCTCTCCAGGCAAACAAGTGGGCCATCGCTCACTGCTAAGGATGTTCTGAGCCATAGGACTAAGTGTCTTGATTATGCTTAGAGCATCAAAATGGACTAGGAATTGGGAGCTTTCATACCCATTCTGAATGTACCACTGACAAGGTTCATGAACTTGCTCTTTGAAATGGATGGAATGTCAGAATTAGATGGGATCGTTTAACTGAGCTAGTAGTCTAAACCGTTCCCTATACAGAAGAGGAAAGAATAATCATTACATTGACATTTATGCTTTGATCAGGTCCCAGTGCTAGTCATTTGCTTAATTAAACCTTGTCTTGATCAAAGATCTTAAATTTCATGAAAGTATTTGATGAGTTTGTTTCCTGGTATGAAATAGAAGCCTAATGACATTCAAGCATGTTTTTCACCCTTTTAAATGATACAAGTGAAGTATATTGGGTGCACTTTAGATAAAGTGTGCCATTATGGGAGCAGAAAGAAGGGCAACTCTTGGAATACGGATAAAGAGTGGATCACCAAGGCTGTGTTGTTGAATTTTGGAGGGGGGAATATCTCATGTATTTTAGGGGAAAGAAAACAGAAGTGCAATGCATTTTGTGGCTAAAGCGATTAATAATCTGGAAGAATCACTGAATTATGTGACATTTCCTGCTTTCAGTTCAAGTTTGTCATTTCAACTTTTTTTTATAGCTAAATGAAATAAAAGGAGAAGGCAATGGCATCCCATTCCAGTACTGTTGCCTGGAAAATCCCATGGGCAGAGGAGCCTGGTAGGTTGCAGTCCATGGGGTCGCTAAGAGTCGGACACGACTGAGTGACTTCACCTTCACTTTTCACTTCCATGCACTGGAAAAGGAAATGGCAACCCACTCCAGTGTTCTTGCCTGGAGAATCCCAGGGACGGGGGAGCCTGCTGGGCTGCCGTCTATGGGGTCACACAGAGTCAGACACGACTGAAGTGACTTAGCAGCAGCAGCATGAAATAAAACCTTCCATTTGGTTCTGAGTCAAGGACCAGTGCTGGATGAAATCAAAACACTGCTTGGAAAATATGGTAGAGACAAGATGTTCATTTACCAAATCATTCGTGTTTCCTCCTGAGTTTAC
Organism: Oreotragus oreotragus; assembly: GCA_006410675.1. Lineage (NCBI taxonomy): Eukaryota > Metazoa > Chordata > Mammalia > Artiodactyla > Bovidae > Oreotragus > Oreotragus oreotragus. Next base: position 177,846 of record SJYX01013124.1, read on the forward strand.
AGCTAGACTTCACTTCCCACCCTTCTTGAAGTTTGATTTATCCATAATGGAATCATAACCAGTGGCATGTGGGTCCAAGTAACATATGCCCAAGTGCAGGACTGGCTATTGAAACACTCCCACGTGTAACTCCATTCTCTCATCTTTCCCGGTTTATAGCTGAAGGAAAATACGCCAGAATCCAGAGAAGGAAAAGCCATAAGGTGGAAGGAACCTAAGAAAGTTTTGTTGGGAAAGCCAACCATGCAAGAACAGTCACACTGGACTGTTATGTGTGATGGAAATAAACTTATCTGATGTTAAGTCCCTGAACTCTTAGGGTTGTTTATTATAGCAGTGAGCCTACCCTGATACATGAAACAGTTGTGGGTTACCATCAGCAGGGTCAGGATTTGTATAATCAAGGTTATCTTCAGAGAGTGGAAAAGTATGCATAACTTTTAGAGTTATGCACACAATTAATTATGTAGAAGAAGTAATAAGATAATAAATCTGATTGGGAGAGTAGTCTGCCAAGAAGTAGAAACATAGCATTACCATCCACTCAACATGTCACCTTTGCAAGTTGTGGGCCACAGGCTACCCTGAGCCTGCATACAAATTTTGTTTGACCCTCACTGTGTAATGGAATTAATTGTGTGATTTCGTATAAAAGTTAGATTTCCCTTTTTTTTGCTTTGCTTTGCTTGGAAAGTTGTAAGAACTGGCCACGCAGGGAGGGCCTGCATGTCTGCATTCAGGAATCAGCGGAAGGTGGGGGCAGTGCCCTGTAGACTTCTGCAGCCCCCACTGTTATACGGGCCTAACCTCACTGATGGCACATGGGCTTGCCACCCTGTACTAAACCTTTACCCCGCTTCAGTGGTTGCTGATGCAACTTCTTACTCTTGACTTTTAAGACCTTCCATGATCTGACTTCCAAGTCACGCATCCCACCCTTCCATAGGTTGATGTGTTACTCTTCTTGGCTGTTGCTTGCTCTGCTTTTTCCTTTTACTGGAAATGTTATTTATTCCATCTCCCTATGTTGGAGTACTAGTCTTTAGTACCCAACTCAAGTGTCACTTTCATGAGTCCTCTCTTATTCCAGCCTACCTTCTTCCTCTGAAAATTAAAAGATGAAATTAAAAGATGCTTGCTCCTTGGAAGAAAAGCCATGACAAACCTAGACAGGATATTAAAAAGCAGAGACATCAGTTTACCAACAAAGGTACATGTAGTCAAAGCTATGGTCTTTCCAATAGTCATGTATGGATGTGAGAGTTGAACCATAAAGAAAGCTGAGTGCTGAAGAATTGATTCTTTTGAACTGTGGTGTTGGAGAAGACTCTTGGGAGTCCCTTGGACTGCAAGGAGATCCAACCATTCAATCCTAAAGGAAATTAGTCCTGAATATTCACTGAAAGGACTGATGCTGAAGCTGAAGCTTCAACACTTTGGCCACCTGATGTGAAAAACAGTCATTGGAAAAGACCCTGATGTTGGAAAGATTGAAGGCAAGAGGAGAAGGGGATGACAGAGGATGAGATAGTTGGATGGCATCACCAACTCGATGGACATGAGTTTGAGTAAACCCCAGGAGTTGGTGATGGACAGGAAGGCCTGGTATGCTGCAGTCCATGGGGTTTCAAATAACCGGACACGACTGAGCAACTGAACTTCCTCCTCTAAAACCCCTCTTTTATAATTGTGCCTCCCAGGGTACTTATCATTTTTAGTATAATAGCATAAATATTTGTAGATCGGACCTATCACTTGCAGCTATAAGCAGTCCTTGAGATCTGTGTGTGTGTTTGTGTGTGTGTGTGTGAAAGAGAGACAGAGAACATTGCTTTTCTGAATCTCCCAAAGGGCCTATTAAAGACTTACAGTCACTGACACAATTTCTCATACAGTTATCCCTCACTTTTCAAAAGTTTGCTTTACACCACTTAGCTTTTACAAAAGACCTTTATTAGTTCCTGTTGTTGATATCCAAAATGAATCTGAAGGGGATTTTCAATTTTACAAAAAAAAGGCAAAAAACAAAAATAGGATACTGTGTGTGTTTCGTGGGGAGCTGCTTCCCAGGTGGCAGTAGTGGTAAAAAACCTGCCTGCCAATGCAGGAGACTTAAAAAAGACTCTGATTCGATCCCTGGTTTGGGAAGATCCCCGGAGGAGGGCACAGCAACCCACTCCAGTATGCTTGTCTGGAGAATCCCTTGGACGGAAGAGCCTGGCAAGCTACAGTCCACAGGGTTGCAGAGTCAGACTCGACTGAAGTGACTTACACACAGGCATGCATGTGTGTTTCCTGGGAAGCTGCTGCAGAGGAGCAAGCACGCTGAACAGGGGACTGGTGCCACAAAGCTCCTTCTGCAGAGCCACACCCAGCATCTCAGCGTCAAGCTGCCGGAGCTTTGGACTGTGTGTATAAGTACCTGTGCTTTATCTCCGTTTATTTGTGCATCTGTAAGCAACATGTGTCCTGAGGTAATTGCTTCTCTGCATTTATGCCATTATGGCTTACAAAAACTTTCACAAGACACCCTGCTTTTGCATAATGGAGGAAACCTATAGTTATCAATCTAGAACCTGAAACCTCCCCCTTTAAGAAAGTATGTTTTTCAGCAGTTCCCTGGTGGTCCAGTGGTTAGGACTCAGCGTTTTCACTAACACGAGCCCCAGTTTGGTTCTGGTTGGGGAAATAAGGTTCCACAAGCCTCACAGTATGGCCAAAAAATAAAAAGAGTTTTCTTAACACTTCCAGATGGGAATGTTTTGAAGAATCTTAAGAGAATCATTAGGCCAGCAAATTTCTAGAGTATGTCACCAGAATAGTTCATTTTTCAAGAGAGTTTATACTATCTCTTGTGTTGTCTTGGCACAGTTCATTACAATTCTTGATACTATTCAGAAATAGCATTAAATTACTTTATTTCTGAAGCACAGAGGAGTCCCAAAACTTCTGGTGATGCTTCTCTTTCCGCTTTGTCTGCAGATAGGTCCCCAGAATGCTTATCAGGGCCTGTTGTTATCGTTGATCAGCTGCTAAGTCGTGTCTGACTCTTTGTGATCCCATGGACTACAGCATGCCAGACTTCCTTATCCTTCACTCTCTAGGGGTTTGGTCAAATCCATGTCCATTGAGTTGGTGATGCTGTCTAATCATTTCATCCTCTGCTACCCACTTCTTTTGCCTTCAGTCTTTCCCAACATCAGGGTCTTTTCCAATGAGTCATCTCTTTTCATCAGGTGACCAAATAATTGAAACTTCAGCTTCAGCATCAGTCCTTCCAATGAATATTCAGGGTTGATTTCCTTTAGGATTCACTGGTTTGACCTCCTTGCTGTCCAGGGGAATCTCAAGAGTCTTCTCAAGAGTTTGAGAGTATCAATTCTTTGGTGTTCAGCCTTCTTTATGGTCCTGACACACAGTAAAATATCAATAAATGTTTGCTAAATGAAATTGGATGACAATAAGCTAAATTCAATATGGCAACTAATTGGCTGCAGTTGTCCCTGTGATAATAGTAAAGTGACCAAGGTTAAAACTGAGTACTTGGTGGTGGTATCATAATGGTATGTTTAATTTCCTGGGAAAGAGGAAACAAGGAAGGAAGACAAGTGATTTGGGACCAGAAGTTAACCTATTACACTTCCAGGTCAGTCTTAATTCAATATCTTTTGTGTGAGTGACTGAACTTTTTTATATTGATGTCATTCATCTGAGTTGTAAACCTATTGTCAGCTCTTACCAGCAACATGAGAGAATCTGATGGTTTATATTGACAATAAGCTAAATTCAATATGGCAACTAATTGGCTGCAGTTGTCCCTGTGATAATAGTAAAGTGACCAAGGTTAAAACTGAGTACTTGGTGGTGGTATCATAATGGTATGTTTAATTTCCTGGGAAAGAGGAAACAAGGAAGGAAGACAAGTGATTTGGGACCAGAAGTTAACCTATTACACTTCCAGGTCAGTCTTAATTCAATATCTTTTGTGTGAGTGACTGAACTTTTTTATATTGATGCCATTCATCTGAGTTGTAAACCTATTGTCAGCTCTTACCAGCAACATGAGAGAATCTGATGGTTTATAGATGTGGTTATACAAAGAACAGCTTCCTAAAATATATATATTTAACTTCTGTCCAAAGATATGCACTTTTTGTGTTTTTAGTGTCACATAGACTATGTATGACTCTGCTATGTGATTATTACAGAGTTTGGCTTTTTCTGTTAGAATAGAACTTCCCTTTCTGATTTTTTTTTTCCAACTCCTGGAACAGAAAACAGTGATACGCTAGTGCCCCTCCATCTCTTTAGCTTTCCTTTGCCCTCTGCTACAAAAAATTAGTTGACTAGATTTTTAGATACCATGTGAGATCTGTACTGATGTGAAAACAAAACTATGAGGACACATAACAGAAATAGAAAAACACCTTCCAGAGAAGCTTGCTGTAGCAGAAGGTGGTATTTGCTTTGGGAATGATAGCTACCAATAAATTATATTTCACAGTAGACTTAGCTAAGACATAACTCATAAGGGACCAGAAAGGCAATTTCTTTTAAAAATTTAGGACAGATGAGTAGGGAAGGAAGTAAAGACAGCATAAAAGAGAATAGGATATTTCGTGATGGTAACTGTAAAGGTTGTCCATTTATTGATTTTTTTCATCTCATCATGCTGTTAATAAATTGAAAAGTAGTAAAATAAGAATTAGAATGAGCACAAATTGTAAAGGAAGTCTGAGAGCCAAACAGGATTATCTTTTATGAGTGCCATAGTGTAAAAAGGTTGGGAAACTGCCATAAACTACCCAGTAAAAACTAGCCTTACAAACTTGACCTTACAGAGAGGACTTAGAAAAGTAACCTTATTAATATGACAGTCTGGAAACCCCCAATGCTTGAAGCTCTTCAGTCTCTAATACATGTGTCTGACCCTTAACTTGAATACCCTAGGAAACTCTTTCCTGCCTTGAGAGCATCCTGCTCACTGTTGACCTGGCAATTCCCAGTCACCATCTGGGCCCCAGTTCAGGTGTCAGCTCCTGTGAAACTGCCTGCATTGTCCCTTCCCAGCATTGACAGATGACATCAGATGCTACAGGAAGAGAGAACACCGTGGCTCAGAGATACATGACCACACATCGACAAAAGGGTACATCTAACTCAAGATTGTGAGTGTCTTCAGGGCAGATATAGCTACTTACTCTTTGTTCCATAAGTAAATACATTTGAGCTTCAGGTGGAAGTTAAGGTTAAAACTCTGTTCAGGGGGTTCCCACTGAATCCATGAGGATTTAGGCTCCTACTGTCCCCCTTTTTTAAAAATAATTTTTTATTAAAAGATTTCTAAAAATGTATTTATTTGACTGCAACAGTCTTTGGAGAAGGCACCCCACTCCAGTACTCTTGCCTGGAAAAATCCCATGGATGGAGGAGCCTGGTGGGCTGCAGTCCATGGGATCACTGAGAGTCAGACATGACTGTGCAACTTCATTTTCACTTTCATGCGTTGGAGAAGGAAATGGCAACCCACTCCAGTGTTCTTGCCTGGAGAATCCCAGGGATGGCAGAGCTTGGTGGGCTGCCGTCTCTGGGGTCGCACAGAGTCGGACATGACTGAAGCAACTTAGCAGCAGCAGCAGCAACAGTCTTAACTGTGGCATGCAGAATCTTCATTGTGGTGTGTGGAATCTAGCTCCCTGACCAGGGAACCCAGGCTCCCTGCACTGCAAGCACAGTCTTAACTGCTGGACCATCAGCGAAGTCCCCCTATTGTCCCATTTTATTCCTTAATGTTGTAGATCAATTCATTTGAGAAGATCTTTCTCTCTTTCTTACAACTTGTACAGAAAGAGTTAACTCAGCAGGTCTGTATTGTTCAAACCCTGCACGTTCTAAATAAAAGCCTGCCTTGAGAGCTGGCTGGCTCTAGGGAGAACACCTCTGAGCCTTTGGAATGTTCTGCCTGATAAGAGTGTCTTTCATGCCTGAGGGCTGGGGCGTGCAACTGCAGCATGACAGTTTATCCTGACAATGGGAGTGATGGTAAACACCTGTCTTGTTTTGAACACTGGGGCTCACGTACCCTTTCTACTTATTTATTTATTTTTGTTTATTTAGCTGTGGTCGCACCGAGTCTCCATTGCTGTGTACGGGCTTTCTCTAGTTGCAGGGAGCGGGGGCTCCTCTTCGTTTCGGTGGCCTCGCTGGTTGCAGAGCACCGCTCTAGGTGTAGAGTTTCAGTAGCTTCAGCGCACAGGCTCATAGCTGCGAGTAGCTTCAGCGCACAGGCTCATAGCTGCGATGCGTGGGCTTAGTTGCTCCGTGGCACGTGTACTCTTCCTGGACCAGGCACTGAACCCGTGCCCCCTGCATTGGTAGCTGGATTCCTGCCCAGTGTGCCACCAGGGAAGTCCTAAAAGCCTGTCTTTTTACTTTGGGTTGGGGAACATCCCTGGCTGACAGCACTTAGCATGTGCTGTGCCCATCTTTGCTGGGAGAATCAAGGGTATTCCCGTGTGACATGATCAAGTGGGACACATAGGCTGCCCCTGGTTTCTCCTGGACTTTGCCCCACATGCCTCTTCCCTTTGCTGATTTTGTTTTCTGTCCTTTTACAGCCGTAAACTATAACTGTCACTCTCACAGCTTCTGATCCTTAGGAGTCCTAGTGAAGCATCCAGCCTGAGGGTGGTCTTGGGGACCTCAGATAACAAGCCTATTCAGATGCTGTGACTTAGGAGTATAGTCAAAGCTATAGTTTTCCCAGTAATCATGTATGGATGTGAGAGTTGAACCATAATGAATGCTAAGTGCCAAAGAATTGATGCTTTTGAACTGTGGTGTTGGAGAAGACTCTTGAGAGTCCCTTGGACTGCAAGGAGATCCAACCATTTAATCTTAAAGGAAATCAGTCCTGAATATTCACTGGAGGGACTGATGCTGAAGCTGAAGATCCAATACTTTGGCCACCTGATGCGAAGAACTGACTCACTGGAAAAGACCCGGAGGAGAAGGGGCAACAGAGGATGAGGTGGTTGGATGGCCTCACTGACTCAATGGATATGAGTCTGAGCAAACTCCGGGAGGTAGTGAAGGACAGGGAAGCCTGGCCTGCTGCAGTCCATGGGGTCACAAAGAGTTGTACATGATTGAGCGACTGAACTGAACTGATTGAAAACAAATCATTATGGAAATCAGGAAGGGGAGAGTCTAGGAAGGTGTTTTGGGAATGGCGAGGAGGTGGGGTCGTTTCTCTTTGCTGGGATTACGTGATCAGAGCCAGAATTGACATCGCTGGGGAAAAACTCTCAGCTCTGTTTTTCCTTCTTTTTAAACTTTTTATTTGTTTGTTACATTTGGCTACGCTGGGTCTTTGCTGTGCGAGGACTTTCTCCATCTGTAGCGAGCGGGGGCTGCTCTCTAGTTGTGGTGCCTGGGCTTCTTGTGGTGGCTTCTCTTGTAGTGGAGCACAGGCTCTGGAGAGCGTGGGCTTCATAGCTGGGGCTCGCAGGCTTAGCTGCCCTGAGGCGTGTGCAGTCTTCCTGGAGCAGGGATCGAACCTGTGACCCCTGCATTGGCAGGCAGATTCTTAACCACCGTACCACCAGGGAAGTCCAGTTCTGTTTCTTCTGACATTAAAAGTGTCTCCATGCTCCCAAGGGATGAGATAAGCAAAAGGTAAGTATATATATAAAACAGACAATTTGGCTGACTTGGAGTTCTAACTCTGCCTGTGGAAGCTTGTCTATCAGCTTTGCTGGGACTGGTCCCTCAGGAGAATCAGGAAAGGCAGACCTGCATGGGAGCAAGGGCGGGGGGTCCCTTTCTCAGCTTTAGGGACAGGTTAATCTCTTTACATAGTCCACTTTCTAAACGGTCTTATTTGGATGTGGAACTTTGGGATTTAGATCCTGATGCTGTTACCTGCCAGTTGTGTGACTTTGATAGGTATGTTACACCAGCCTCAGCATCCCATCTATGCTCAGGACAGGGCATGGAACCCCAAAAGTGCTCCATCAATGCTGGTCTTTTTTTTCTGGATTATCTTTAGGGAGGAAATAGATGGGCCCCAGGCTGAGCAGCTGAAATATGTCCCCTGTGGACAGAGACTCTAAGATGAAGATAATGGCAAGAACAAAGAGGAATTGAGTCCTGCCCAGGTGAGATAAAGAGATCACATATTTCTCATTTTCAAGGTCAAGCAGACCTTCCTATGTACATGTGCACAGAAAATGTCCCTGCAGGCCAAGAAGGGAAGGAGTGCCACCCCATAATATGTGGTGTCAACCTATCCATGGTCCTCTATGCTGGAATCCAATCCATCTTGCACACATACACAGGGAAGGACCCTGAATTATACCAAGTATGGATTTAGAACCAGGCAAAGCAAGATGGTTGGCCAGAGGGAAACCAGAAGACATGCCCCATATAATTGATTTAAACTACCACAAGGGCAGGACTCTGTCTGAACCCATCCATACGTATTATCCACCTGTACTGTTTTTCCTCCTAATAAACACCTTACTTGTTTCACTACTTTCTGTCTCTGTTGAAATTCATTTATACATAGCAGACAAGCTAGGGCCTTGTCACCAGCCATTGGCTTGAGCTTGTGGTCTAGTGGTTAAGTCCAGTGCCACAGCCTGGCTTCAATCTCTGGTCAGGGAACTGAGATCCTGCTTCAAGCTTCTGACAGTTGAGGGCCCCAAGATCAGTGGAAACAATGGAAACAGCGAGAGACTTTATTTTTGGGGGCTCCAAAATCACTGCAGATGGTGACTGCAGCCATGAAATTAAAAGACGCTTGCTCCTTGGAAGAAAAGCTATGACCAATCTAGACAGCGTACTAAAAAGCAGAGACATTACTTTGCCAACCAAGGTCCATCAAAGCTATGGTTTTTCCATTAGTCATGTATGTGAGAGTTGGACTGTAAAGAAAGCTGAATGCCAAAGAATGGATGCTTTTGAATTGTGGTGTTGGAGAAGACTCTTCAGAGTTCCTTAGACTGCAAGGAGATCCAACCAGTCAATTTTAAAGGAAATTAGTCCTGAATATTCACTGGAAGGACTGATGCGGAAGCTGAAGCTCCAGTGCTGATGCAAACTGACTCATTGGAATAGAACCTGATGTTGGGAAAGACTGAAGGCAGGAAGAGAAGGGGATGACAGAGGATGAGATGGTTGGATGGCATTACCGACTCGATCGACATGAGTTTGAGTAAGCTCCAGGAGTTGGAGATGGACAGGGAAGCCTGGTGTGCTACAGTCCATGGGGTCCAAGAGCTGGACATGACTGAGAGATGGAACTGAACTGAGATTAATCTGATAAAAAGCAGACAGGCTGTCCCAACTGTAATGTTGGGGGAGAAGGTTTATTTTTGCCTAAAGAGCTTCAAGAAGAAAACTAGAGCATACTGTAAGTTGATTGCAGAAAATACACTTGAATACAGGGCTTCCCGGCTCAGTGGCAATGAACCTGCCTGCCAATGCAGGAGATGCGAGATACACAGGTGAGTCAGGAAGATCCCTTGGAAGAGGGCATGCAATCCATTCCAGTAATCTTGCCTGGAGAATCCCATGGACAGAGGAGCCTGGTGGGCTGCAGTCCTTGGGGTTTCAAAGAGTCAGGTACAATTCAGTGACTGAGCACACACAAACACACACATCAATTCTTACACATTGAATTCAAGGAAGAGGATGCCTTTAAGGCAGACGTGGTGGTCTTTCTCCTCCCCTTTTCCCCACAGGGTCCTTTCTGAACTCCTGAATGCTGTTGTGATGGAGGCTGCAGGCCTGCCGCTGGCCAGGATGAATTTCTTGCTTCACTGGATAAAGTAAGCGTGAGATTAATATCACCCCTGAGGCCAAGAGGATAAATTTGACTCAAGATGAACTTTAATCATAGGCAAACTCTAGGTTTAAAACGGTCTCTTCCTTTGACATATTCTGGATAATTCCCAAATGAAAAGCTAATTTTTACACAGCTTCAAAAGGCCACGGGCTAGTCATGGAATGTAACATCCTCAGTGCACTGAGGGTCTGATATGACATGGCACCTTCTGTGATTTGGCTAGGTTGCCTCTCCACAATACAGTTAAAAGGATGGCAGAAGGAGGCATTTTATTTCTCTGGGGCCATGGGCTCCACTTCCAAACTCTTAAAAGTTGTAGTAAAATGGAAATGATAAGAATTTCTGGCAAAATTTCTTTAATGAAAATATAAGTGATATTTAGCAAAAAACCCCAAACTAAGAATAATGCCCAATGTTGGGTAGCACGGGCAAACAGTACATGCTGCTGGAGAAGCATTTGTTAGTGCTTGTAAATGGCATTATAAGGACCCTATCCTTTGGCCGAGGAATTCTGAGAATGTAATGCAGGGTTGACCCGGGACTAAATGCAATCTGAGGACTGTTTCTGTGTAACCACCCAGTTAAGGATGGGTGTACATGTTTAAAAAATTACTAAAAGAGGATAAAAAGGAGGAGGAAGACTGCATGCCCCACCAAGCCTAAAATTTTTGCTATCTGAACCCTCCACAGCAAATTTGACTACTCCTAAAAATACGAAATATCAAAATGAGCAAAGATAATCATGGCAGTAGTTTTGCAGTAGTTCAAAAGATTAGGACCAATTTAAATGCTCAGGATAGGGCAATGGTTATGTTTTAACAGCGATTAAGTATTTGTTGTTGCTGTCATTCAGTTGATGAGTCATGCTGACTTTTTTCAACTCCATGGACTATAGCACGCCAGGCCTCCCTGTCCATCACCATCTCCTGGAGCTTGCTCAAACTCATGTCCATCGAGTCAGTGATGCCATCCAACCATCTCACCCTCTGTCACCCNGTTGCTGTCATTCAGTTGATGAGTCATGCTGACTTTTTTCAACTCCATGGACTATAGCACGCCAGGCCTCCCTGTCCATCACCATCTCCTGGAGCTTGCTCAAACTCATGTCCATCGAGTCAGTGATGCCATCCAACCATCTCACCCTCTGTCACCCCCTTCTCCTCATACCCTCAAATCCTTCCCAGCATCAGGGTCTTTTCCAATGAGTTGGCTGTTTGCATCAGGTGGGCAAAGTATTGAGTTATTAAATATTAATATTAATGGTTAAGCACTGGGCTGCCAAGTATTAGGGTTGGCCAAAAAATTCATTTGGGGTTTCCATCCCATCTTATGGAAAAATCCAAACGAACTTTTTGACTAACACAATAATTCACGTGGGTATATTTTATGACCACTAAAGTGACGGCTAGTGAGGGTTACAGGTCTGTGATTGTGAATTTTGTCCATCTTTTTGACAACATTGCGTGGCTCACAGACCTCTTTCCACTCTTCAGTGCTCAAAGCAGATGTTGGATAAACTGCATATTTAAAAAACTGGTGATGAAATTAAGAAAGGGACCCTGGCAGTTCAGGACACTCTGTGCTTCTTTGTCTTTTAAGGAAGCTTCTCCTTTTCCTGGCTGCCTGCAGGACCCCTTTCTCCACACTCTGCAGAGTATGCTGTGGGTGGGTGGGACTCTTATGCTCCTTAATTGATTTATGTCATTTTGAAAACTGATGCTGTAAGGCACGTCGCACATATCTCATTTCTTGTGACTTTTGTGGTTATTTCTGTAAAAGTCTAGCTTCAGAGCCTCACCCGGGAATATAATCATGGTCATATTTCTGTTTGTTGAAAAACATCAGATTTAGTTTACATTGTTTGCCCTTTTTCAGGGAAGGAGACAATGTTGACTGTTTCGGTCTCTCCAAGGAAGAACTGGAGAGTGAATTTTTAACCCAGCATCTGTGCCAGTGGTATCTTTGGGACTGAGCAAAGCACGGATAAGTCACCACCCCTTTGTTACCCTAAACCCTGCCATATTCCCTGGTGCCTGTAAAATAATGTCCAATTCTCTGTCATGCCTGAGGTCTTGTCCCAGTCTCTCCACCTCAGTGACTGCAGTAACCACCCCCATGCAACCTAACACGTGACGCTGTTGCTAAGTCATGTCTGACTCTTTGCCACCCCCTGGACTGTAGCCTGCCAGGCTCCTCTGTCCATGGGATTTCCTAGGCAAGAATCCTGGAATGGGTTGCCATTTCCTTCTCCAGGGGATCTTCCCAACCCAGGGGCTGAACCTGCATCTCCTTCATTGGCAGGTACAGGCAGGAGGATTTTTTTTTTTTTTTACTGCTGAGCCCCCAGGGAAACCCATGTGTGACAGCCTCTGGTTTTCTTCTGCAATTTTGCAAGTATGGTATATATAAATACCTATATGTCATCTCCTTTGTTGACCACTCCAGTTAAGCCCCAATCTCTCTCTCTCCCTCTTAACACTTTCTTTCCCATATCCCTGTCTTTATTATAACTGAAAAGCTTTTAAATAAGATAGACTTATTTTCAGCAAGTGACTTTCCCAGTAGACAGTGAATTTCAGAGTTGAAGATGGAACCCACATCTTGGAACAGATTCCTACTTCAGTGCTGAAGTTAGACCAGAATTCCTTATTCAATGTCATGTTTAGACTAGAGTTCCTTATTCAAGGTCATAATTAAATATTTAATATGAATTTGAATCTCAGCTTTGCTGCTTATTCTCACTGGGATCTTGGGTTCTCAATTTTTTTCATCAATAGAACTGAGGAGGACAAAAATCCCTCTTTTCACTTAAGATTGTTGTGGGAATTGAATGAAGTAAAGCTTCTAGGAGCTTGGTTCAACGCCTGAGATTTAGAAAGACCTCAGTAACTGTCAGCTAACCCTGATAGCTCAGCTGGTAAAGAATCCACCTGCAGTGCAGGAGGCCCTGGTTCAATTCCTGGATCAGGAAGATCCACTGGAGTAGGGATAGGCTACCCACTCCAGTCTTCTTGGTCTTGGGCTTGTGGCTCAGCTGGTAAAGAATCCACCTGCAGTGCAGGAGACCTGGGTTTGATCCCTGGGTGGGGAAGATCCCCTGGCGAAGGGAAAGGCTACCCTCTCCAGTATTCTGGCCTGGAGAATTCCATGGACTCTATAGTCCATGGGGTCGCAAACAGTCAGACACGACTGAGTGACTTTCACTTCACTTAAACCCAGTTACTTCCCTGGTGGCGCTGGTGGTAAAGAACCCACCTGCTAATGCAGGAGATGCAAGAGATGCAGGTTTGATTCCTGGGTCCAGAAGATTCCCTGGAGGAAGGCATGACAACCCACTTCAGTATTCTTGCCTGGAGAATTCCAGGGATAGATGAGTCTGGTGGGGTACAGTCCGTAGGGTCACAAAGAGTGGGACACGACGGAAGTGACTTAGCGTAAACTCAGTTACAGGTACTTGAATGAGTGGAATTGAGCTATTGTGACAGACCCTCTTCTGAGACATCCACACCACAGTCAGAAAGTAAATTGATCCAGGATGCTAGTGAGTGGGTAGAAGCTAAATGCATTGAAGAACTCTGCCAAAGAAACAGCTGAGTGAAAGGCCAAATTCCTGGCTCATGGTATATTTAAAAATGGATTCCTGTCTATTCCTGGTTTGGACGAGAATGCACTCAGAACGGAAAAATGGAAGTTTGACCATGAAGAGGAGGGCCAAGGGAAGGCTGTGCTTTTGCTTCTCAGGTGTTTCCAAGCCTGCACAGGGCCCTCTGTGGACTTGTGACCGAGGGGAGAGAACCATGGTGGGCTCAAGCGAAACCTGGCAGCCCTGAGAAACATGCCGTTCACCGAGGGGCTCATCTCCAGCTCCTCTCTATGCAGTCCTGCTTGGAGCTCCTTGCCGCCTGCTTTCTCCAAGGGGCCTCTCCACGTTTCCTGCTCTAACAGAGGTACCCCGCCATGATGTTGAGTGACCCATTTCTGTTCTGTTGGCAAATCCATGCAAACATCCCAGTCATCTAAGCAGTTCTTGGCCCTAAGAGGCCCTGCCTCCGCCCAGATAGGATGCGCCCAGCTGAAGATCTGGCGAGGGACACAGAGCCACAACCCCACAGTCAAGAAGTTTGCCTTGAGCCAAGCCTGAGCTTTTCTCCCTCTCTGTCGACCTGTGCTCAAGCTTCACTCTGTATTCTCTCTTCTCTGTTGTCCCCTAGCTCTAAATATATATACGTATATTTATTTTGGACGCCCTGGGTCTTCGTTGCTGCGCACAGGCTTTCTCTAGTTGCAGTGATCAGGGGCTGCTGTTTAGTTCCAGTGTGCAGGCTTCTCACTCTGGTGGCTTGTCTTGTTGCAGAGCACAGGTTCTAGATGTATGAGCTTCAGTAGCTGCAGCGCGCAGGCTCAGGGGTTGTGGTACATGGGTTTAGTTGCCCCATGATATGTGGAATCTTCCCAGAGCAGGGATTAAATCTGTCCCTTGCACTGGCAGGCAGATTCTTAACCTATGAACCACCAGGGAAGTCCTTGCTGTCCCCTAGCTTTGGGGCTCTTGGAGGTGGGATGTCCACCTCTGATCTCGGGCTCTGTGTTTGCATTCTCCTCTCAGTCATGTGTGGCTCCAGAGCCATCCTGGTAGTTGACCTCCTGGACTTGGCCTCAGAGTCCTCTGAATAATTCCTTCTGACAGCCTGAAGGCTGGGATTGGACCTCGCCACCGCCACTTCCCGGGCTGAGTTGCCCTGCCACAGGTGGGATTTTCCTGGACCAGGGATGCACTGGCCTGCAAGGCAGGGGGATTCATTGTTGCTGTTTTTCATTTTCACTGAGAACTTCATTGAAGTTTTGTTCCACTACCTTCTGCCATTTTTCCAGGCAACTTCATAATTCTGTCTTCCTAAAATGTGCTATCTTTTTGAACAAAGAGCTCTTCTAGGTGATTTTTACAGTTTTCCAGGGAAGGCAGGCAGATTCTTAACCCCTGGACCACCAGGGAAGTTCAAGAGTATGCTCTATTGGAGTGGGTAGCCGTTCCCTTCTCCAGGGGAATCTTCCCAACCCAGGGATCGAACCCAGATCTCCCGCATTGCAGGCAGATTCTTTACCATCTGAGCCACCAGGGAAGCCCCACAGGGAAAGCAGGCAGATTCCACTGGACCACAAGGGAAGTCCAAGAGCATGCTTCGCTTTTAAAGAAACTGCAAGATTGTCTTCCAGACTGTACCACTTTGCATTCCCACCAGCAGTGAATGAGAGTTTCTGTTGCTCCACACCTTTGCCAGCATTTTGAACTGTCAGTGATTGCCTCCACTGTAAAGAGGAAGTTGAGACTCAGACAGGTGAAGTAGTTCCACAGAGACTATAGAGACAGGGTTTAATCCCTGACCCGGAGTCTGGTGGGTGTAGACTTAGTGTTCCCACTGGCAATCTGGGGTGAGGAACACACCTCTTGTGAGGAGCAATGTCACCTCTCTGGACAACTGTCCAGAAGGGCTAAGAAGGAAACCCACTCTCTGTTGCTGTGGGGCTGACGGGGGAGTATAGCCTTCATAATCTACCCCTATACTTTGTTCATCCCTCTCCCTCACCTCCAGCCCACCTCTAAGATCTGTCAGGTGTCTCTTCCAAAGATTTAAAAAAATTCAGACTATTTTTGTCACCTCTGCCTTTACTACCATAGTTCAAGCCACCAGAGATTTAAAAAAGAAATTATATAATTTTAAAGGTTACTTTCCATGTACAGTTAATACAAAATGCTGCCTGTAGTCCCCATGCTGTACAACACATCCTTGAGCCTATCTTACACCCAACAGTCTGTACCTCCCCCTCCCCAACCCCTTCCTTCTCTGCCCCCCTGATAACCACTAGTTTATTCTCTGTATCTGTGAGTCTGTCCAGCCACAAAAATTGATTGCCAGGTTATCATAAAGGTCCTTTAGCTGGTCACTTCCATTTTTTCTTTACTGCAGTCCATCCTGTAACAATAAGAGTGATCTTTTAGAAATAATAAACACATCATGGCATTTCTGTTCTTAAAAGCCTCCAAAAGCTTCCCATCACATGTTAAATCAAGTTCAGATACTTTTCTTCATCTGCATGAACCTAGCTGCTGCCAGAATCTCTACTTTCAGGTCGCTCTCCCCTTTGGTTTACTGGGGCCATGCAAGTTTCACTCCCAATTTGTGATGGAGCCCAGCCAAGATCAGCAGAGTCATCTAGCTAAGCCCCTGGACATGTGGGAAGCACAAGTTCAGTGCTGCACTCCACAGAGGTTTCATACTTGCTTTTTATAGGCACCATTTGGCTATAAAGAGCCAATTACCTGTTATTGTATTACTACAACACAGGGAATAGAGCCAATATTTTATAATAACTATAAATAGAGTATAACCTTTAAATAGTGTGAATCACTATACTATGTACCTGTAACTTACATAATATTGTAATCAATTATACTTCAATTTAAAAAAGAGAATGTAAAAAAAATGAGTCCATTGTCTGGCTTCCTCACTTTACTGATTTGTATTTGAATGTCTCCTACTCAAAGTGGCTGTTCCTGACTTTCCATTTCTTTCTTTTTTATTGCAATTTTTAAGCAAAATATATTTTGTTTTATTTGTCTTGTTACTTTCTATTTCTTCAGAAATTCTTTCTATTTCCTTACTTTGCTTTGGTTTCTTCTAGTAGTTATCAGTATCTAAAGTGATAGTGTGTATTCGTTATCTACTGATTTACTGTCAGTCTCTCTCAGTAAACTACCTGAGAGCTTTTGTCTTATTCAATACTGTATCCCCAAGGTCTATAACAGTGCTTGTGCAGATGAGGGGTGCCGGGGTCCAGCCCCGGTGGATCTAGGGTGATTTGAAGGGGAGACAGATAGGTGAGGGAAAAACTTATTTATATAGAAATATAAAAGAGATTAACAAGAAATAGTGTACTAGGAAAATTAAGTGGAGAAAAGAGGCTGAATAACTTGGCTTACAGGGAAAACCAATAAAATCTCAGGACAAGAGATTTGCACCATCTATGTTGGGCCACCGGCACCCACTTGAATATCGAAGGGTGCCCCACCTTAGGCTCCCTTTCGCGCGGGTCTTAGAAGCCAGGGCAAGTCAGTAGACGTGGTGAGCCACCCTGCTCCAGATGGGAATTCAGCCGGAAAAGGAGAGGGAAGGAGAGGGAGGGAAGGAGAGGGAGAATAAGAGAGAGAGAGAGAGAGAGAGACATGGGGGGAGTCAGATTTCTAAGAAACTAGGCCGAGAGCCTAGTCCGAGAAACTGGTCCATCCTTTATTGTTTAGAAGGCTTTTTATATTTTTGGTAGTACATGGAGATCAATGGGTAACACAAAATTATGTAGCGTTAGCAGCCCAGACTCTTATCAAAACCAGGCTTTTTTCTCTGCATACCTAGTTGTATACATAAGTCTTGGGTAATTTACACTATCTTTCGGCCAAAAGGGCTAATTAACATTTACAGTCCTTTTTTGATAAGGTTTGTCAACCAGAAGGTTTATTTGTGTTGATCTTTCCAAAGTCTGGTGCCACTCTCAGAAAAACACTAAATAAAGTTACATTCTTATATAGCAAAGATACAGCAATTTATAACAAGTAAGAGGAGTACAGTGATTTATAACAAAAGAAAAGTAATTAACTCAAAAGTCTAGTGTTGCTAACATCAAAACTACTATATATCTTTTTTCATATCCCATTTACATTGATTAACATCCTACCAGGTGCCTAAAAGATAAAGAATATGGAGGCCTGGCAGCAATCATTGAGTCAACAGTGAAAACCTGTCACCAATATGATTTTTAGCTCTTTAGAAAAGGCTCTGTATCTTTAAGATGTTTTTAAGCTTTGTGCCTCTCGTGGTTGGGGGGCTGCAAGCAATTCACAAGCTGTAAGAGGTCCCGGGAAACCTGTTAGGCAAGCTAGAGAGTTATCAGAGGGGGTTTAACTGAAACATCCCTTTCAAATGCAGAAGACTAAAGCCCTGAGTTAACCTTTTCCAGAGAATGTCAGAAGAGTGGAAAAGCAGGCAGATTTTTATTTTTGGGGGTACTTGATCAGGAAATACCAGGGGGAAAACCTGAGATCTGACTCACCTTGCCCATCAGATCTCTGCTGCATGACCTTGTCACAGGTGGGATTCCTCACGCTGGCTCCTGGCAGAGAGGCTCAATAAACTTAGCTTTTAATTTTTAAAGACTTATTTATCTCACTTTTGGCAGTCTTTGTGGTGGTGTGCAGGCTCTCTCTTGTGGCAAGCAGGGGCTACTTTTCCAGTTGAGGTGCACTGGCTTCTCATCGCAGTGGTTGCAGAGTATCAGCTCTAGAGTGTGGGCTTAGTAGTTATGGTTCATGGGCTTAGTTGCTCTGTGGAATATGGGATATTTGTGGACTATGGATCAAACAGGTGTCCCCTGCATTGCAAGGTAGATTCTTAACCACTGGATCACCAGGGAAGCCCTTGATAAATATTTTTTGAATAAAGGACTGATATTAAATTCTCTCCCTCTCAGCTTATGTGTTACCTTCAGGGGGCCTTCTCTGATTCCGCCTATTCAGTGGTGATATGTACTCAGACCTGGTACTTTTGTCTCCAGAATTTCCCTGGCTTAGCACTTCCATGCTGCTTGTCTCTTTATCCGTATTCATCTCTAGACAATAAGTTTCTGGAGACCAGTGGCTCAGTGCTGCTTGTCCTTTCATCCCTGGGGTTTAGCACAAAGCCTTTGAATATTGCACTGGGTACTAAATATTTTCTGAAGTTATGAGTCTCAGCACACAGCCTGTGCTGGGATGAATAAATTTATCTATTGTGCTAAGGGAAGAAGCAAATAGCAAGAAAAATACCCCAAAGAGGAGAATAACATTTCCATGTGCTCACTGTTTTCTTTGTATAGGATTTATTTTATGAAAATTGAAAAATTTACTTTTAGTTGACTGAACTGTCAACCCACAGATGATTTAAAATTGTCCCTGAAGAGGGAATGACGCAGAAAAATAAGAATAACTGGTGTTGATGTGTGAATTATACCCTTGAAAGACACTTAGCAGCCTGCGTTATCAGTTACACCAGGCTCCTCTTCCTTATTGTATTTATGACGTGAACTTGGATTCAGAAGACTAAATATAGCTTCAGGAGCCCCAGGCACTTCATAGGAGACATTGCCAAGAGTTTATCTCATGGTTTCTTTCCATCTAGCTCCCAGTTGAGCCTGTCCCTTTTAATCTGGTTTAACTGGATAAACCAGGAACAAGAAACGTTTTATTACAGATAAACTTATTTAAGGTTAAAAAGTACCTCCACCTGTGACTCACAGTGCAGAACATATTCCAAGCTGGTTTTGTTTGTTTTTGTCACTCTTCTCCTGCCCTTTCTTCCTTTTTCTGTTCCTTCTCTCCCTCTCCCTCTCTCTCTGCTTTCATTCTTCCTCTTCCCCTCTCCTTCCCCCTCCCTTTGTCCTTTCCCTCCATCCCTCCTTCCCTCCCTCTCTTCTTCCCATCTTCTTATTCTCCCCTCCCTTCCTCCCTTTTTCTCTCTTTCTTCCTTTTCTTCCTTCTCTTTTTCTTACCTCCCTTCCTCCTCCTCCTTCATGGAATACTGAAGCCTCACTAAAAGAGTAGAAATATATCCATAACGGTAATTAGATCACTTGACAGGGAGATTGCTAACTCATTGAGGTCCATGCTGAAGTCAATCCCTGTTCCAAAGGACAACTTGTAAGAGCAAGTCCATGCTGCATTGGAAGAGTCCAAAGCTTTTATTTAGTTTGGGGAAAAGGTCAAAGGTCATGGTGTGAAGATGTGATCTATCCTATTGTTTTCTAAGGAGAAAGACCACAATGAATTATAGACATGAGTAGCTAATAGAGTCATGAATTATTCATACTTGTGCACAGTTACCACTCTTTTAACGCAAGACAGAGAATGGTCAGTTGTGTCCAACTGTTTGGAACACTTCAGACTGTGGCCCCCACCAGGATCCTCTGTCCACAGGATTTTTTAGTCCAGACTGAGAATATGGGTAACTAAAGGAGTTGAAATGAAACTCTCATCCTTCTTAGTTATATCTGGCTGGGAGAGCAGATGACAGAATCCATTGAGATGGTTAGCATAGTGCCTGCTACCCAGGGAGTGCTCGGTGGATGCTAGCTGCAATTATTTTGTTGTTGCTATTGCTCAGTTCAGTTCAGTTCAGTTCAGTCGCTCAGTCGTGTCCGACTCTTTGCGACCCCATGAATTGCAGCACGCCAGGCGTCCCTGT
>SJYX01013124.1:248704-260992 GCA_006410675.1 Oreotragus oreotragus
CTCCTTGGAAGAAAAGCTATGACAAACTTAGGGAGCATATTAAAAAGCTGACATTATTTGCTGAGAAAGGTCCGTCTAGTCAAAGCTGTGGTTTTTCCAGTAGTCATGTATGGATATGAGACTAGATCATAAAGAAAGCTGAGTGCTGAAGAATTTATGCTTTTGCGCTTGAGGGTCCCTTGGACTGCAAGGAGACCCAACCAGTCCATCCTAAAGGAAATAAGTCCTGAATATTTATTGGAGGGACTGATGCTGAGACTGAAGCTCCAATACTCTGGCCACTTGATGCGAAGAACTGATTCACATGAAAAGACCCTGATGCTGGGAAAGATTGAAGGCAGGAGGAGAAGGGGACAACAGAGGATGAGACGGTTGGATGTCATCACCAACTTGATGGAAATGAGTCTGAGTAAGCTCTGGCAACTGGTGATGGACAGGGAAGCCTGGGTGCTTCAGTCCATGGGGTTGCAAAGAGTCGGACACGACTGAGTGACTGAACTGAACTGATTGGAACATAGCATGCTCCATTCTTTTAAATACAGCCTATGGCCGCTTTTGTCTTATAACAGCAGAGTAATTGTGACAGAGGCTTTAAGACCCATTAAAGTTACGGTCTACTATCTGATCCCTTATATAAAATGCCAATTTGCCAATTCCTGATTTAAATTATTGAGTCTTTGGGTCATTATCATTTTTTTGACACTTTGGATAGCCATGGCAATCTTGATAAAGAGGAACAAAGCTGGAGGCATCACATTTCCTCATTTCAAAATATATTAAAAGCTATAGTTATTAAAACAGTATGGTACCAGGATTAAAAACAGACACCTAAGTCAATGGAACAGAATAGAGAGCCAAGAAATAAGCCCACATATGTAGTCAACTAATCTTTGACAAGAGCTCTAAGAACACATGATGGGAAAAGGATAGTCTCTACAATAAATGGTGTTGGTAAACTGGACAGCCATGTGCTAAAGAATGAAACTAGACCCCTACCCTATACCACTCACAAAAATTAACTCATAATAAATTAAAGACTTAAATGTAAGACTGAAACCATAAAAATTCCAGAAAACATAGAGATAAATCTTCTTGTCACAGGCAACGAAAACAAAGTTAAACAAGCAAGACATCATCAAATGTAAGAGTCTGCACAGCAAAGGAAACAATCAAAAAAATTTAAAAACAGCCTATAAAATAGGAGAAAATATTTGCAAATATACATCTCTTAAGGGGTTAATATACAAAATGTATAAGGCAGTCAAACAACTCAATAGCAAAACAAACAAACAAAACCCCAAATAATCCACAATGTCAAATAACCTGGGTAGACATTTCTCAAAAGAAGACATACAAATGGCCAACAGGTACATTAAAAGGTGTTCAACCTTATAATCACTGCTGCTGCTGCTGCTAAGTCGCTTCAGTCGTGTCCGACTCTGTGCGACCCCATAGATGGCAGCCCACCAGGCTCCCCCGTCCTCGGGATTCTCCAGGCAAGAACACTGGAGTGGATTGCCATTTCCTTCTCCAATGCATGAAAGTGAAAAGTGAAAGTGAAGTTGCTCAGCCATGTCCGACTCTTAGTGACCCCATGGACTGCAGCCCACAGGCTCCTCCACCCATGGGATTTTCCAGGCAAGAGTACTGAAGTGGGGGGCCGTTGCCTCACTAGGGAAATACAAATCAGAACCACAGTGAGATATCACCTCACACCTTAGGTTAGGATGTCTGTGCTGTGTGCTCAGTTGCATAGTCATCTCCAGCCCTTTGTGACTCCATGGACTGTAGCCTGCCAGGTTCTGTCCATGGGGTCTACCAGGCAAGAATACTGGAGCAGGTTGCCGTTTCCTATTCTAGTGGATCTTCCCAAACCAGGGGTCAAACCTGTGTCTCTTGTGCCTCCTGCATTGGCAGGTGAATTCTTTACAACTGTACCATCTTGGAAGCCTACCTCTTAGGCTGGCTGCTGTTGAAAAACAAGAAATAACAAGTGTTGATGAGGAGAAAAGGGAAAACCCTTGTGCACTGTTGGTGAGAATGTAAATTGGTACAACGATAACAGAAAACTACAGTTTCCTCAAAAGATTAAAAAAATATAATAACTGTAAGATCCAGCAAACCCACTAATGAGTTTATATCCGAAGAAAACAAGCAGTTCAGTGTTTATTGCAGCATTAGTCACATAGCCAAGATAGGAAGAAACTGCCATGTCTTGACAGATGAATGGATAAAGAAATGTGGTTAAATATATATAGGGAAATACTATTTAGCCAGAAAAAAAGCAAAAAACAAACAAACAAACAAACAAAAACCCCTGCCATTTGTGACAACATGTATAAACCTAGAGAATATTATAACTGAAATAAACCAGAAAGAGAAAGAAAAATACTGTCACGACCATATTCATATGTGGAATCTTAAAGGAAAAGAGATCAAGCTTATAAAGTAGAATAGAAGGATGATTGTCAGAGGTAGGGGAAGGAAGTGGGCAGATGTTGGTCAAAGGGTACAGACTTCCAGTTATAAATAAGTTTTGGAGATCTAATGTAAGCATGGTGACTATAGTTAATAATACCGTACTGTATACTTGAAATCTGAAGAATTTTTGTAGATCTTTAATGTTCTCACCACACACACATCCACAGAGTGTGTAGCTTTGTGCAGTGATGGATATGTTAATTAACTTGATTATGGTTATCAACATATAATACAGTTTATCAGTTCCTCAAGTTCTACACTCTATGCGAAATTCTATTTGTCAGTTATACTTCAATAAAACTGAAAAAAAAGAAAATATATTCTCATTATCTTCAGGATCTCACTTTGGTTTCAAAAGAGATGTTTATTCATTATGAATATAAACCCATGTGTTTGGATGGATATAAAAGAATTGAACACAATGGAAATTTAAAGATCATCTTTCCCTTTAATGAAAAATTTGGTATTTTGTATGTCACTGGATAAACTGTGAAACATTTTGTAGACCCTGAGGTTGTGCGTTTTATGATGCAGCTGCGATAAGCTGCCATAACTGGCTTTTTGAAATAGTTAATTTAACTTCTTTTAAATACATTTGAATTTTTGTGCCCCACAGGATGAAAGCATAGATTATTTAATTGTGTTTATAAGTTTGCTATAATTTGAATAAATTCCATGATCAATGCAGATGTTTACTTGGAAAGAAAGAAAATAAAACCAAGATCTCCCTTGGTTTTTGAGAGTCTGTGTCATTACAAAGTTGAGTCGAAAGTTACAGGATCAAGAAATGTATGTTGTGTTGAAAAATCAATGTATTAACAGTAGTAATAGTGTTCAGGAAGTTTACAAACTGAGTGTCATATTGGCTGATTTTGGTGAGGAAACTCAAACAGCTACATATCCCATCTTATGACTCATTTCCTCTAGTTAATCACTGAGTCATAGCTCTTCTTTGCTCATCATATCCACACAAAAGGTTTTAAGATGAACTCCGAAGTACCTTATGTTCTTTTTAACTAGGTAGGAAGGTATCTAAGTACATCTCCATTTTCTTTCAAATATATAATAAGTGACTCATGGGCAGCACCATGAGTTATTATTAAACAATGACTGGATGGTTCAGGCTCTTTCTCCTCATTTTCCTTTCCTGTACACTTGTCCTGCTTTAAACTTTCTCTTTCACATTCCTTTTTCTGCCTCTAACGCAATCCAAGGTAACTAACTTTGTAGGTAGAATGATTGGAAATTTTCCCATAATTAAGATCAAGTTTGAAAACTGAGTCAAAATCTCTTTCAGCTGTTACTTTCTTCAAGTCACCAGACTTATCCCACCCTTTCCTGGATTTAGTTTCTGCACTAAAAAATTTCCTCTTCTGTCATGTCTCAGTGTCCTCTACCAGCAAGAATGGCTACTGCTTCTTTTTCCCCCCAGCTCTGCCATGCAGCATGTGGGATCTTCCCCAGTTGAGAGAGTGAACTTGTAGCCCCTGCGTTGAGAGCACAGAGTCTTAACCACTGGAACACCAAGGAAGTCCCAAGGACCAGTTAATGAGATGGGATGACAAAGCCATTCCTAAGAAGACATGGTGGCTGGATTAAAACACAGAGTCAGGAGTCTGAGAGGTAAATGTCTTGAATTCATTCTTGTATTGTAATCAGAATAATAAAGGCAATAGCTTGATGCCTGTGTGCAGAATGAATCAATTTCCATTTCCTACGTTAGAGAAAAGGAAACCTTGGGGAAAATTTGGCTGAATGTTCAGGAAAGAGTAGGAACAATATGTGCAAGATTTTATGGAATTGAGAGACTTCAACATGTGCAAAGAATAGATTGCATAGATTCAGATCAGTTCAGTCGCTCAGTTGTGTCCAACTCTTTGTGACCCCATGAACTGTAGCATGCCAGGCTTTTCTGTCCATCACCAACTCCCAGAGCTTGCTCAAACTCATGTCCATCAAGTTGGCGATGCCATCCAAGTATCTCATCCTCTGTCATCCCCTTCTCCTGCCTTCAATCTTTCCCAGCATCAGGGTCTTTTCCGATGAGTCAGTTCTTCCCATCAGGTGGCCAAAGTATTGGAGTTTCAGCTTCAGCATCAGTCCTTCCAATGAATATTCAGGATTGATTTCCTTTAGGATGGACTGGTTGGATCTCCTTGCAATCCAAGGCACTCTCAAGAGTCTTCTCCAACACCACAGCTCAAAAGCATCAATTGTAGCACAGTATTCGTGCTCATTTGTAATGAACAAAACCCCTGCTGTCTTAATCTGAATGAATGCCATTTGGAGGTAATAAGTAATCTCTGGGAAAGGATAAGCCTTTGAGTCCATAGAGGTTGGAACTCAGTTTGTTCCAAGAGTCATACAAAGTCACTTTTAAACAATCTTTATTTATTTATTTGGCTGCACTGGGTCTTTGCTGCATTACGGGATCTTTCACTGTTGCGGTGCCTGACTCTAATTGTGGCGCATGGACTTAGTTGCTCTGCAGCATGTGGAAACTTAGTTCCCCAACCAGGGAATGAACCCATGTCCCCTGCATTGCAAAGCAGATTCTTAACCTCTGGACCACCAGGGAAGTCCCACACAAATTTATTTTAAAGAATGTTTTCTATAGTTTCTCCTTCTTTAGGACAGTGATGACTTGACTTAGTGACAGTTTAAAATCTGTTAATGACAATCAGAAGCATGGCTAGGGGAAGATCAGGATAAACAGTCTTTCTCCTTGAGCACATTCTGCAAACCTAGCTCCTTTTCACAACATTTTAATAATAATGTGTTGCCTAACGGTAACAATACTATATTCCACACTTAAAAACTCTGTTAAGAGGGTAGACCTCATGTTAAGTGTACTCACCTCATGCTCACATACACACACACACACACACACACACACACAAACCAAGGAGAAACCCACAAAGGGGCAGGAGGAAAATTTTAAAGGTAATGTTGTTGTGTTCGTCACTCAGACATGTCCGACTGTTTGTGACCCTGCCAGGCTCCTCTGTCCATGGATTTCTCCAGGCAAAAATACTGGAGTGGGTGGGTGCCATTCCCTGACCAGGGGATCTTCCTGACCCAGGGATCAAACCTGGGGCTCCTGCATTAGAGGTGGATTCCATACCATCTGAACCATTAGAGAAGCCCTTTTAGGGTGATGGATACATTTATTACCTTGATGGTAGTGATGATCTCACCCTATATGCATATGTCCAAACTCATTAAATTGTATACATTAAATACATGCAGTTTCATTCTATACCAGTTATACCTCAAACAAGCTATTAGAAAAGAGTAGTATGTTAACAAGGAAGGCTATGCTAAGAATACTTTAGATAAAGCAAAATTGTCAAGCAGAAAGAGGTATGTAGTTAGTTACGGGGATGGGACGCTATATATATATGTTGTCCCACTCTGCCCCTCACTCCTGCCCAGTCCCAGGTATTGCTCCCCTTGTAGTTAGAATCTAATTGTGCTTTAAGTGACAGTATGGGTACATTACATATAGGTGATTTACTGCCTGTATCAAGAGAACAGTGGGAATCAGCGTTCCCAACACAGGTGGTCAAACAGTCCTTAGCCTCCCTCTCAGAGTTGACCCCAGAAGCTTATAAACCCAGGGGAGTTATACACTTTGGCAGATGACTGCTATCAGTGTACTGTAGCTACATATATATTTTTTTCTTTGCAAAATGCTCTGTTTTTTTCCTTTGCTGGATAAAACCTATCTCCCAGCTACTCTGAGGTTATCTCAATATTGATGAGAAAGTAGTTTGTTTATTTCAAAACCCCAGGGGCCAGATCAGAGCGTTTCCTGGACTGAGTCATAAAGAGAAAGCTAAATGCATTACCTGTTCCTTAATGAAAAGCACGGGTGTGAGCGGTCCCTGAAGTTCATATGATTCACAAGAAAGAAATGAAAAGGATTGGCTTATGGAACAGTATCAGTTCAATTGATCTTTCCTTTCCCTGGTAATTACAAGGCCCCAATTTCATTTGAGTTCAGTGTGCTTAATGAAGGCCAAGCCAGTTTCCAAGGAAAAGACTTTCACTAAAATAGATGAACTAATAGCTGGTACTAATGACGAACATCTTTTAGCTATGGAAATTATATTCTGCATTTAGTGATTTTTAAAAGCATGCTACACTCTCAAAAGTATTCAGTGTGTCAAATTGCTGTTGAGATGGGCAGCCATGATGGATGCTCACCTTTATTTTAGGGATTGGGAGCCAAAGAACAAGAAATATTGAAAAGCTTTATCAAGGAATGACATCGCTGGGATGTAAATGATATAATGTTAGGACTGTGAATTTATCAATATCACTCAATTCCAGTGAATCTTTCAAAGCTTTTAAAAATACATTTCATTCAATAGATTGCTATTATGTCATGTTGATATTCATCACTTATGAAGATTGAGGGCAAGGGAAAGGGCCGACAGAGGATGAGGTGGTTGGATGGTATCACAGACTCAGTGGACATGAGTTTGGGCAAACTCCGGGAGATAGTGAAAGACAGGGAAATCTGGCATGCTGCAGTTCATGGGGCCACAAAGAGTCAGACACAACTTAGCAACTGAACAATAACAACAATAATTACCTATGTAAGACACTAGCCTGGTATTCTGGACCTGATTTTACTTGTGAGAAATGTCTGTGCTGATGGTGACATTTCTAGAACATCATGTGGTTAATTCATTCAAGTATGTCGCCAGCTCAGCTTCACACTGATGTACATTGCGAGGGAATGAACACCCTCTGGGGTGTGACTTCTTGGTAGAAAAGTAAGGAATGAAAAAGTGACTACATGAAAATAAAGAAGAGTTTAAAGTTCTATTCTGCAAGCATGGATTAGGCATTGACTATGTCAAGATATTATTCATGCAGAGAATTTGAAGATGAGCAGGACATACATTCTACCTTCAGGAATAAAACCATACATATGGACATATGGCATGATGTACCATAAGACACTTGAAAGTCATTCAATGTGATCAGTTCAGTTCAGTCACTCAGTCGTGTCCAGCTCTTTGCGACCCCATGGATTGCAGCACGCCAGGCTTCCCTATCCATCACCAACTCCTGTAGCTTGTTCAAACTCATGTCTATTGAGTTGGTGATGCCATCCAGCCATCTCATCCTGTCGTCCCCTCCTCTGCCTGCTCCCAATCCCTCCCAGCATCAGAGTAATTTCCAATGAGTCAACTCTTCACATGAGGTGGCCAAAGTACTGGAGTTTCAGCTTTAACATCATTCCTTCCAAAGAACACCCAGGGCTGATCTCCTTTAGAATGGACTGGTTGGATCTCTTTGCAGTCCAAGGGACTCTCAGAAGTCTTCTCCAACACCACAGTTCAAAAGCATCAATTCTTTGGAGCTCAGCTTTCTTCACAGTCCAACTCTCACATCTATACATGACTACAGGAAAAACCATAGCCTTGACTAGATGGATTGCTGGGGGCCAGCGTGAGGAACTCCGCCCATGGCAAAGGTCATGAGGAAGGAGGCTTCGGCATACGCAAAGGCGTGATCAAGCCTCAGGAGACCCCCTGTTCCCGAGCATCTACCCCAAAACCAGAGTCTGTTTTCTGCTCTCACCTACACCTTTGACCTTCCGGGGAGCTCTCCCCCATAACCGTTTCTCTCGGAGAAGGAGTAAACGTGCAGCTCCAAGTCAATAGAAATTCCTGGGCGTGACAAGAATGTTTCAGCTTACAAACTCTGAAGGTTATCTAGCCTGCCTGTATAGGTTCATCCGGCCACATGTGATGGTTTACAGCCCCCCAACCATGAGAGGCACGAGATGTTTTAGACTTACTAAAGGCAAATTCTTGTGGGAAGTTAGAAATTATTAGTATAGTGGGTTGGTTGGGAATTATATTGGTGAAGGGTTTTTTCATTTGTTGTGTCAATAATTGCTGCTAATTCCCTGCCCTGGGTGGGACAAGGGTGTCTCAGGTCAAACCTCTCTGCTGACAGACTAGCTTGTGTGACAACCTCTCAACCATAAACAGCACAGAGTGTTTGGAGTATTAGCATAGGGCTTTTCTCATTGTTGAGTCAATGATTGCNCCCTGGGATGTCTTTGGAAGGAATGATGCTAAAGCTGAAACTCCAGTACTTTGGCCTCCTCATGCTAAGAGTTGACTCATTGGAAAAGACTCTGATGCTGGGAGGGATTGGGGGCAGGAGGAGAAGGGGACGAGCGAGGATGAGATGGCTGGATGGCGTCACGGACTCGATGGATGTGAGTCTGAGTGAACTCTGGGAGTTGGTGATGGACAGGGAGGCCTGGTGTGCTGTGATTCATGGGGTCACAAAGAGTCGGACATGACTGAGCGACTGAACTGAACTGAACTGAAGAGTAAACCCCAGGCTTGAACAGACACATCCACCGGCAGGCCTACCCTGCAGCATGGCCCATTTCCCCTCACAGCCAAGGACAGCACCGAAGTTGTTCTCCCTGAAAGGGGCAAATTCAGAAAGGTGGGGAGGGAGACTTCCCTGATGGCCCCGTGATAGAGAATCTGCCCTGCAATGTAGAGAACATGGGTTTGACCCCTGTCAGGGAACTAAAATCCCACATGCCAGGGAGTAACGAAGCCCACGCGCTGTAACTGCTGAGCCGCTGCACAACTAGAGTCTGTGTGTCCAATGAGAAATCTCCCATGATGCAACAGCAATCCTACATGCCACAGCTAAGACCAGACACAGACATATAAGTAAATAAATAAATTTAAAAAGAGAGAGAGAAAAAGCGTAGGGAGAGAAAGACTGAGCTACCATACTTGGTTTTTTTCTCCAAACTCACTAATTGGGCAGGAATGAGGAATGGATTAGAGAGGGGCCAGGAATATTAAGCTAATGGATAGTTCTTCTTTCCTTCTTTTTTTAAATTTGGTTTCAGCACATGGCATATGGGATCCTAGTTCCCAAACTAGGGATTGAATCTGCACCCCCTGCATTGGAAACATAAAGAAAGTCTTAACCACTCAACCACCAGGGAAATACCAGCTAATAGATATTTCTGTAAATCAAGCACAATGTCAGGGGAAATAACTACTAAGCATACATGTTTGTCCATTTATTGAGTTAAAGCCTCTAAGTACAACTTTGGGAAAATGCTGTTGGAGTGAACAGTGTTATGATGAAGTACCTATGAAGTTCACCTTGTTCAATATTGTTTGGGTACCTTCCCTGCCTCTCAATTTATTTGTTATATTTGGAGGAACACATTTAATGTAGAAGAGTCTGTCTGAATCCAAATCAGAGTGAGTCATATTGACAATGTAGCACATACGCGGTCTGGGCCATTTTTCAGACACTTGTGTTAAACTATCATTATGAAATCATAATCAAAAGTTTCCAGCCCTTTTATGCCACTGGGTGTTATTTTGACTTCGCTATTCACAAAATGACTATGCTATGGCAAAATCTTCTGAGTTTTCATTCTTTATTTCCTTAATTGAGTCAGGGACACTTATCCCATTCAAACATTTTGATATGATAGCTTCATGTGATCAGGCTCCATAGAATGTCAGCTCTTAAAGGAAAATGTAGAGACACTCTGGCTCCCTCTTCTTTTATAGAGATGAGAAGTGAAGGTCTTCAAAGGCAAAGAACTTGTCCAAGGTCACATCCTACTTAACAGATTTAGCTCCAGATTTCTGGGTCTCCTAATTCTCAGCTCATTAACTTTTCAATGCACTCCTGGGCCTTTTAAAGTCAAAATGACAAAGCAATCAGTTGTGGCAGGGAAAAATTATTTCCTAACATTTTGTACCTTTAAAAATATATTTTGAGGAAATTCTCTGGAGGTCTAGTAGTTAAGACATGGTGCTTCCACTGAAGGGGGCATGGGTTTAATCCCTAGTTGAGAAACTAAAGTCCTATATATATATAATCTCCCCATTGTTTTCCGTATTCCATACCACTGCCATACTCCAATCAACATTGCCTCCTACTTGGATCACTTCAGTAACCTTAAGTCTTCCCCATTTCAGCCTCCAATTCAGCTTCTTCCCTTCACATGAGTTGTTCACTGGAATGCTTTATCTTTGTTTTTTCTACCACCTTCCTTATACTCATTGCATTTCTGTTGCAAAAGACAGAACAACACAATTCAAGTGGTGGATTTAACTCTGTGTGGGATAAGTTATGCTACAATGAAGAACAGCTCCATGATGTCAGTGCTTTCATTTCTTCATCTTGGTTGATGGGAGCTCTGCTCTCAATCTGGCTCAGTCAGGATCTTAGGTTGATAAGAGTCTCTACCATTTGGAACATATCTGACTGCCATGGCCAGGGAAGATGATGTTGTAGGTCATGTACCAGCTCTTAAAGACCTACCACACATCATTTTAGCCAGAAAGGAATGTGCTATGTTTCATATGTCTGAGCAGTCCTTGGGTTGTGGATATAGTCACTGCTCAGTCACTTCAGTGGTGTCTGACTCTCTGTGACCCTATGGACTATAGCCAGCCAGGCTCCTCTGCCCATGGGATTTCCCAGGCAAGAATCCTGGAGTGGGTCACCATTTCCTTCTCCAGGGAATCGAACCTGCATATCCTGTATTGGCAGGCAGACTCTTTACCACTACCAGGGAAACCCAGGCACAGTCTAAACTGGAGCTTGAATAATGACAAGAAGATCCATTTCTTGATACAGAAATGGATCTCTCTGTTATACATCATCACCCCTCCTTCAGTTTCAAGGTCATATCTTCACAATACTTGGTGCAATGAATAAATCGGCTTAAACCAAAGCCCCTAGATAGAGTCTTGCTGCTATAATTGCCCTCACAGAGGTCATTTTCCCATGCCTGATGCAACTGGATACATCACTGGCCAGGGACATGAGGTACACAGCCTAGGTCTTGGCCCCATTCTAGCCTTGGGAGGGGGGGTGGGCGCAGAAAAGTCTCCAAATGACCATTGCAATGAGCGTGGGAAGAATGTTCAAATAGTCTCCAGAAAGACTTGGATGATGGTTGTAGAAGAACAATGTGAATTGATGCTAGGTAAGTTATTTACTGCTCTTTTCTTTCAGGTCTCATATTTAATGTTACTTCCTCGGGAGGACTTTCTTTGGTATACCCAACTGAATTACTTACTCTTTTTATTATCTCCCAGGAGGCCCTTTCCTTTCAAGGAAGAATATGTAATTTTGTATTTATTTGTGTGATCATTTGTTCAGTGTCTGTTTCCCTTCCTAGAAGGCAAGCTCCTTGAGGTCGGTAACTAGAGTTGAGCCTTGAACAATGTGGAGTTTGGGGTGCCCACCCCTCACATTCAAAAATCCATGTACTGCTATCTCTGCCTAAAAAATAAAGGAACTGATAGATAACTCACCAAAGGGCTGGAAACTGAAAACAGTTTGGGCAGCAGAACTCAAACTTTAACTTTTTTGAGTCCATATATTGTGATCTCTAAATTCTCTTCAGTCCAGTCCCTCAGTTGTGTCCAACTCTTTGCCACCCCATGAATCGCAGCACGCCAGGCCTCCCTGTCCATCACCATCTCCCGGAGTTCACTCAGACTCACGTCCATCGAGTCGGTGACTCCATCCAGCCATCTCATCCTCGGTCGTCCCCTTTCCCTCCTGGCCCCAGTCCCTCCCAGCATCAGAGTCTTTTCCAATGAGTCAACTCTTTGTATGAGGTGGCCAAAGTATTGGAGTTTCAGCTTTAGCATCATTCCTCCCAAAGAAATCCCAGGGCTGATCTCTTTCAGAATGAACTGGTTGGATCTCCCTGCAGTCCAAGGGACTCTCAAGAGTCTTCTCCAACACCACAGTTCAAAACCATCA
>SJYX01013124.1:261547-290520 GCA_006410675.1 Oreotragus oreotragus
GCTTTAAGCCAACTTTTTCACTCTCCTCTTTCACTTTCATCAAGAGGCTTTTTAGTTCCTCTTCACTTTCTGCCATAAGGGTGGTGTCATCTGCATATCTGAGGTTATTGATATTTCTCCCGGCAATCTTGATTCCAGCTTGTGTTTCTTCCAGTCCAGCGTTTCTCATGATGTACTCTGCATATAAGTTAAATAAGCAGGGTGACAATATACAGCCTTGACGTACTCCTTTTCCTATTTGGAACCAGTCTGTTCCCTGTCCAGTTCTAACTGTTGCTTCCTGACCAACCTGCATATAGGTTTCTCAAGAGGCAGGTCAGGTGGTCTGGTATTCTCATCTCTTTCAAAATTTTCCACAGTTTATTGTGATCCACACAGTCAAAGGCTTTACACACCATAATTAGAGAGGAGGATATGTATTCTAGGAATGTAAGTTCAAAAACAAAACAATATAATTCATCATATTAGCCTAATTAAGAAAAAAAAATTGCCTTAATAGAATCAGCCATATTTCTTGAGCAAATATAATATCAATTCATGATAGTAACCGTCAGAAAATTAGGATTAAAGGGACTTTCTTAATTTGGTAAAGAGCATTTACTAAAAACTTACAGCTACCATTATGCTTAATCGTGAGTTTTTTGGATGCTTTTCACCAGAAGATCAGGAACAAGGAATAAGAGAGTGATATTCAGTCTCATCACTCTTATTAAACGTTTTCCTGAAGCTCCTAGATGGTGCAGTAAGACAAGAAAGACACACAAAAGGCATAACAATAGAAAGAAAGAAGTAAACACATGATCACATGTTCAGAAAATCCTAAGGAATGTATGAAAAAATTACCAGTGATTTTAATCAGAGTTATGGGATGTAAGCTCAATATGAAAAATTAGCTTTTTTTATGTTCCAGCAACAAAAACTTGAAAAATAAATTAATAATAAACCATATTCATAAATTGAAACAGTGTTAAGATTTTTTACTAAAAGATTTTTTCTAAAATGATTTTTTTGATTTAGAGATTCAGCATAATCCCATTCAAAATACCAACATGATTCTTATTTTGTAGAATTGACAAATTCTAAAATTTGTATGGCATTTCAAACAACATAGAATAACCAGAACAAATTTTGAAGGAAGAAGATTGGAATACTTAGACTTCCTGGTTTGAAGACTTTCTTGATATAGTCAAGGCACAAATGAGTGATGATTTCTTTTCTTTTTCAAAGTGAGGATGTTGGACAGAACAATTTTAAAGACTTTAATGCTTTTTGTCTCTATAAGAAATTATAGGTAAAAGGGGACTCTAAAGTGAAATTAGATCATGGGCAAAATTGTGCAACTCAGATGGCAATGTCTGACATTTTTGGTCTCATTTCAGGGAAACCTTTGTTTCCTTTGTTGAAAGGTTATATACCTGCTTAACTGGCCTGAAACTAGAGCTGTGGAAAATGACAAGACTTCAAGCAGTACTAATTACATATATATTCTTCCTATCATTCCTACTATTGTGCCATTCAAGAAACTTGTTTAACACCTACTATACATATCTGTCACTATCTTGGGATCAGAGAATGCAGAAATAAATGTCCCAGCTATCACCTGGGTAGGAAGATAGGGGGAAAAATAATGGACAAATACGGGACATCCTTGGTGGTTTAGTGGTAAAGAGTCTACCTGCCAGTGCTGGAGACACTGGTTCCGTCTCTGCTCCAGGAAAATCCCACATGCCATGGCGCAGCTGAGCGCATGCACCACAACTATTGAGCCTGTGCTCTAGAGCCCGTGAGCTGCGACTCCTGAAGCCCACAGGCCCTAGAGCCCGAGGGCTGCAAAGAGGGAAGTCATCCCAATGAGAAGCCCAGGCACTGCCGCTGGAGAGCAGCCCCCGCTCACTGCAGCTAGCGAAAAGCCCACACGGCATCAAAGACCCAGCACAGCCAAAAATAAATACATACAATTTAAAAAGTAAAGCAAAAATAGACAAATGTGGTCGAGTGTCATAAGTACTAGTATAGAGATATTATATTAGTCACAGAGGTTAGGATATGATGCAGTGATAAACAGCCCCAGGGTTTCAGTGCATAATCAAGAAAAAGTCTTATTTCTTGCTTGCACAAATTCCTTTGTGGATCTAGCTGTTTTTCCATGACAACTATTCTTCATATGGCACCCTGGCAAGCCAAGATACTGGAACTTCCACTATGTTAGAGCTTGATCATCTGCAACATGTGACCCCAGTTGAAGGAGGAAGGAAAGAGAAGGTTGGAGAATCATCAGCCAGTCCTTAAATGCTCATGCCTGGAAGTGACACTAATTATTTCGACTCACTAGCTAAAACAAGTTGTGTAGCCATGTATAACATCAAAGCCTTGAAAAGTAGTCTTTTATATGCGTGGAAGGGAGGATTTGGAAATAATAATGAGTATTAATAATGTCTACCATATGCACAGTATTATACTTGGGAGGCATTTAGGAACTGAAGTTTAATACAGTATAGCCATCTTCTAAAGAAAGGAATAAAATAAATTCCAGGAAGAAGGAACCATATGTGCAAAGGCATTATGATGTTGGGATAATTGTTCTATAGAAAAAGTGGTGGGTAGAAAAAGACTTAAATTGTAGTCAGGTCATAGGCCACAAACTGCCCCTTCAAATGGTGCAAATAGTTGCTGGGTTTGCAGTTATCACCATTTGTTGTTGTTGAGTGGCTAAGTAGTGCCTGACTCTTTGCAACTTCATGGACTGCAGCATACGAGGCTTCCCTGTCCTTCACTATTTCTGGGAGTTTGCCCAAGTTCATGTCCATTGAGTCTATGATGCCATCCAGTCATCTCATCCTCTGTCACCTGCTGGGGGCCAGCGTGAGGAACTCCACCCATGGCAAAGGTCAGGAGGAAGGAGGCTTCGGCATATGCAAAGGCGTGATCAAGCCTCAGGAGGCCCCCTGTTCCCCAGCATCTACCCCAAAACCAGAGTCTGATTTTTGCTCTCACCTACACCTTTGACTTTCTGGGGGGCTCTCCCCCATAACCGTTTTTCTCGGAGAAGGAGTAAATGTTCAGCTCCAAGTCAATAAAAATTCCTGGGTGTGACAGGAGTGTTTCAACTTAGAAACTCCTTTGGAGGTCCTCTAGCCTCCCTGATCAGGTTCGTCCGGCCATATGTCATTGTTTACAGCCTCCCAACCTTGAGAGGCACGAGATGCTTTAAAACTTTCTAAATACAGACTCTTTTGAGAAGTTAGAAAATTATTAGTATAGTATAGTGGGTTGATTAGAAATTGTATTAGTGAAGGGTTTTTTCATTTGTCGTGCCAATAATTACTGCTAATTCCCTGCCCTGGGTGTGACAAGGGTGTCTCAGGTCAAACCTCTCTGCTGACAGACTAGCTTGTGTGACAACCTCTCAACCATAAACAGCACAGAAAGTTTGGAGTATTAGCATAGGGCTTTTCTCATTGTTGAGTCAATGATTGCCGCCAGGCCTCCATATCCTTAGGCACCTGGGAATATATTAATCAATGTATTTGGAATATAGAAAAGGAAATATAGTTGTTTTTAAGGTTAACAATACTAGATTTTTGAATTAATGAATTTTCTCTTTTGTAATAGATCACTGTACTT
The DNA here is from genome assembly GCA_006410675.1 of Oreotragus oreotragus. NCBI lineage: Eukaryota > Metazoa > Chordata > Mammalia > Artiodactyla > Bovidae > Oreotragus > Oreotragus oreotragus. The sequence continues at coordinate 265,172 of SJYX01013124.1, forward strand.
TGTTATAAATCACTGTGTCCTTGCTATGTAAAAATGTAACTTTATCACTATCTTAAGGCTAAGTAGATCTTAAGGGGAACATTGGTGAAAGGATTTTCATTTGTTGGGCTAATATTTGCTGCTAAATCTCCATATTCTCTGTCCTTATAATGAATATAACTAGCATATAGGAGAAATAAGTATTAACCTTTAAGCATATAGGAGAAATAAGAATTAACCTTTAAGATTAATCATGTTAACCTTGGGTTAAATAAATTCCTTTCTTGATTGTAACTTACTACACCTTCACCCTATAGGAATGCAGCTTTATTTGGAGGGTAGTGCCTGGTTTAAGAAAAAACACCCTTGGAAGAAATAAGTTTTTTGGTTATCAGAAAGAAAGGATCATAAAATGTCAGTGAGCCTCATGGCCAGAAGATGATGTAAAAACCCCTAAGACCTTTTTTTTTATGTAAAGCACCTGATTTTGATAAAGGTCAGGACTGCTGACCCCCACGTGACTCTGTATTCATCCCTATATGTAACAAAAGGTATATAAGGAAATCTGAAAAATAAAGAAATGGGTTCAGTTCCTGGAAAGACTGACTCCCCCATGTCGTTCTTTCTTACTCCCCGTTTTTCCGGCTGAATTCCCATCTGGAGCGTGGATGCTATTCCATGTAAACCAAGTTATTCAGCCTCTTTTTCTCCACTAATATTTCCTACTACACTATCCATTTCTAATCTCCTTATCTGTAATTAATTATGTATTTTCCAAGGTCACCGACGCCGTTCCCACCTTTGAATTCCCTGGATCCACCGGGGCTGGACCCCGGCAATGGACCTTTACTGGCAAAGTAATGTCTTTGCTTTTAAATATGCTATCTAGGTTGGTCATAACTTTTCTTCCAGGGAGTAAGTGTCTTTTAATTTCATGGTTGCAGTCACCATTTGTAGTAATTTTGGAGCCCCCAAAATAAAGTCTGACACTGTTTCCACTGGTTCCCCATCTATTTCCCATGAAGTGATGGGACCAGATGCCATGATCTTCATTTTCTGAATGTTGAGCTTTAAGCCAACTTTTTCTCTCTCCTCTTTCACATTCATCAAGAGGCTTTTTAGTTCCTCTTCCCTTTCTGCCATAAGGGTGATGTCATCTGCATATCTGAGGTGATTGATACTTCTCCTGGCAATCTTGATTCCAGCTTGTGTTTCTTCCAGCTCAGCATTTCTCATGATGTGCTATGCATATAAGTTAAATAAGCAGGGTGACAATATACAGTCTTGACATACTCCTTTTCCTATTTGGAGCCAGTCTGTTGTTCCATGTCCAGTTCTAACTGTTGCTTCCTGACCTGCCTGCATACAGATTTCTCAAGAGGCAGGTTAGGTGGTCTGGTATTCCCATCTCTTTCAGAATTTTCCACAGTTTATTGTGATCCACACAGTCAAAGGCTTTGGCATAGTCAACAAAGCAGAAATAGATGTTTTTCTGGAACTCTTCTGCTTTTTCCATGATCCAGCAGATGTGCATACTCAAAAAAAAAAAAAAGTAGATATTACTAAGGATGAGGAAAGCTACAAATTTAGTGGGGTTTTGCCAACTAAGAGGGAGAAATAAAATTACGTTGTCATAGCCACTAATATTTTTGGAATGTTTGTTACCAACTGCATATAACTAGCTCCTCCTGACTATTACAGAAGTCACTTGATGGTAGAATGTTTTACTTTTAAATAAAGGAATTGTTTTATTTATGAACTTTGGTCATTGTGGATATAAAACTCTTTAAACAATGAAAAATCTACAAGGAAGATGCACACCAATTCTCTACTTATAAATAACACTTGCAGAGGCAAACACAGAAAACCCTTGGCAGGAATACATCTCTTGCCAGATGTTTAGTTTCACATTTAACCAGATGCCCTGTTGTTTTTATTTTCTAGTCACAATTCATTTCCAATACTTATTAAGATGATATCTTCTTGGGACACCATGAGAGCAGGCCTGTTTCAGTGGACAGTTTGCCGCTATCCTGGCATCCCAGACTCTCCTGACAGCATTCTATCTGCCCAGATCCACCCATGCTTCTGCTGAGCGAGACACCAGCAGCTCGCTCCCCACTTGTCGACCAGCCCATCAGCTCTCAGCAGTTCCTCTCTGAGCCTGGGAGGACCCTTCGAGTCTTGTCAACATCTGTCACTGATGAGGAGTTTGCACAGAAAGACGCTGCCTAACATGCGTCAGGATGGAAAAGTAATGATAGGAAACCACCAAGAGTAAAAGATAAAGGCTATTACTGTTGCAGATCAACATCACTCAGGAAAACAGTAGAGGGTTGAAAGAACACAGAATTTAGAGTCAAATAACAGGAATTTGAAAGACCGTTCCTTCAGTCTCACCAGTAATATACCTAACATTTATTGAGCACTCTGTACACACACTACTTGCATTATCTCATTTAACCTTCACACAACGCACGAGAGGAATTCCACTGTGCTGCGCTCGGTTGCTTCAGTCATGTCTGACTCTTTGTAACCCCATGGACCACAGCCTACCAGGCTCCTCTGTCCATGGGATTTTCCAGGTAAGAATACTGGAGTGGGTTGCCATGCCCTCCTCCAGGGGATATTCCTGACCCAGGGATCCAACCCACATCGCCTATGTCTCCTGCATTTCAGACAGATTCCTTACTGCTGAGGCACCAGGGGATTGAAAGAAAGAAAGTGAATAGTGAAGTTGCTCAGTCATGTCCGACTCTTTATGACCCCATAGACCATAGCCTACCAGCCTCCTCTGTCCATGGGGTTTTTCCAGGCAAGAATACTAGAGTGGGTTGCCATTTCCTTCTCCAGGAGATCTTCCCAACCCAGGGGTTGAACCCAGGTCTCCCACATTGTGGGCAGACGCTTGACTGTCTGAGCCACCAGGGAAGCCCCCGGGGAGTTGGGATGCACCCAATTCTACTTTATCATTACCCTTTTCTAGATTGGGGAGCCGAGGGAAAATGAGGCATACTACAAACAAAAATGTTGCTTTCAGTCCCCCAGACAGTTCCTCTTTTTTACTCCTATGATGGTCAAGACTTCTGTGTATCTGCAAACTATATTCAGGGAGCCAGGAGTCTGAAATGTCTGTGTAATTAATTTTTGGTACAATCAAGGGACAGTGGGTCAGTTAGAAAATGCCTACTGTCAAGCAGTGACATTTACTAAAGGTGAAACTTATGACATCAGCAAGTATTAGATAGAATTGGGCAGAACTAGACAGAAAATAAGGCTGCATCATTTTCAGGCTAAAGTAGGTTCATCAGTATCTTCACATTGGATTAAATGAGCATTCTTTCAGAAATTTTCCTCTGAAAGTGTTTCATGAAGATAAAAACAATTTACATAGCCCTAGATATATCACCTTACCCACCTGAAACCTTCAACAGCGCAATATCTAAAGGAAAAGGTCCATAACCCTTAACTAGGAATCGAGGTTCTTCACAATGTGCCCCAAACACACCCTTCTGGCCACTCAACCTTCCCCTCAAGCGCGTATACAGACCCTGGGTCACACGACTTCTTCCTTCCATTACCAGAGCACGCCTTTGCCTCTTTGTTCATGCTGTTCCCTCTACCAACTATACATCTTTCCTAACCATTGTCTGTCAACACAATATCCATGTGTGCTGGTGTGCTATGACTGCTGTAACAAAGTGTCACAAACTGAGTGGCTAAAATGCCCCAGAAATTTATTGTCTCATGATTCTGGAAGCTAGACGTCTCAGATCGAAATGTTAGCAGGGTTGGCTCCCCCTGCAGGTTGTGAGGGAGAATCTAGTCCATGCCCCTCCCCAGCCCCTGGGGGTTTCTGGCACACCTTTCCTTATAGCGGAATCATCTGGATCCCTGCTTGCATATTCCCATGGCATTCTCTCTGTGTGTCTGTGTCCAATTTCCCCATTTTTCTTTATCAGGACAACAATCAAAGTGGTGTCAGAACTCACCCAAGAATCTAGTCCATGCCCCTCCCCAGCCCCTGGGGGTTTCTGGCACGCCTTTCCTTATAGCGGAATCATCTGGATCCCTGCTTGCATATTCCCATGGCATTCTCTCTGTGTGTCTGTGTCCAATTTCCCCATTTTTCTTTATCAGGACAACAATCAAAGTGGTGTCAGAACTCACCCTACTCTAGTTTGACTTCATCTTAACTAATTACATTTGCAACCACCCGATTTCCAAATAAATTCATATTTCGGGGTACCAAGCCTGATGATTTTAAAATAGGAATTTGGGGAAATAAAATTCAATCCCTAATACAACTGCTCAATTCTTACATCAAAAATGACCACTTCATTTAAAAATACCCTCTTCCCCAAAAGTCCCCAAATTCCAAGGCAAGATGTTAAGTATCTCTCCTCTGGATTTACAAGGGTGTATCACCATTCATACACCCCTGTAAATACACTAGCTACGAACAAAGCTAGTGGAGGTGATGGAATTCCAGCTGAACTATTTCAAACCCTGAAAGATGATGCTGTGAAAGCGCTGCACTCAATATGCCAGCAAATTTGGAAAACTCAGCAGTGGCCATAATCAAAATTTTTCATTTGTTAGTTCTGGCTTTAGGTAATGGTGGTTTCTATCTTTTCTATGGTATATTTTTTTTTCCAACAGTAGAACATCATAGACACAGCCTTTGGAAAAAAATGTAATATGAATTTTTGATAGTTGTTCTTTTCATCTTTTTTAAAAAATCAATACATTTCTGATTATTAATGGTTTCAAGAAGAAAAAAAAAACAGATTTTGTCATAGAAAAAAAAACAAGAAAATACTCTCTTTAGTTTGCAAGACATCTGTACACATCAAATATCATATTCCCTCAAGAGGCTCCCTTGTACGTGAGAATGTAGAGTCAGCTCCTTAGATGGTGGGAGGTAGGTATTTGAGACAAAGCCTCTGGCCTTTGGTCAATAGCATATTTTATGAGTCATGAATGTGATACAACTGCTAAAAAATAAAGTGTGATCTTAAACAGCAATCCACAAAGTACAATATCCTTAGAACATCCTCTCAGTTTGGGGTACTGCAATTAAGTCTTTAAAAAATTATCTTAACAAATTATTAAAGGCAAACAGTCAGCCAGCGCTGTCTAGGCAATACAGCTTGAGAAGCTCGCCTGGAGCGCCCTTGTCCGAGTCACAAGCTCTCCTTCCTTTCAGAGGTTAATTAGATCCTTGACTTTTACGGTAACCAGGTCCTTATCACCCGTGTACATGTCTAGACACAGAGGATTCTTAAAAACATTTTATATTTACTTTTGTCTCAGTTTTCCCCACCATCCTGTTCATTTTCTTACCAACTCTCTCCTTGGAAACAAATTCAGAGTCAGGAATTTGAGAGTTGCATTCTCACCTTGCTGGTCATCAATATTCTTCTCTGTCCTTCATGTTTCCTGCTAATTGGAAACTGAACCTGGAGATCGACTGAGACACAGATTCTGTCCTTGTAGCAGGAGAAATATTTCCCTGCCCCACCCCCAACCCCCGGCATGATGTCCATGCTCAAATCCTTGGCGTCTGTGAATACCTTACCTTACGTGTCAGGAGTGACTTTGCACATTTGCTCCATCCCAGGATTTTGAGACGGAGTACCCTGAGTTTCTCAGGCAAACCCAGGGCAATCCCAAGAGTGCTCACAAGAGGAAAGCAGGAAGGCCATCAGAGAAGATGTGATGCTGAAAGCAGAGGTCGGAGTTAGGCGGCCACAAGCCCAGGTACGTGGGAGGCCTCTATAAACTGGAAAAGAGAAATAAACAGATTTTCTTTAGAGGCTCCAGAAAGGAACACTGTTCTGCTGTCATTTGGGTCTTAGCCCCGCGAGACTTCTGGCCTCAAGAGCTGTAAGGAAACCGAATGTGTTGGTTAAGTCACTAAGTCAGCAGCAGTGTTCTGTACAACCACAGAAGCCCCTGGGCTCCCCCTGGCAAGAGCGAAGCTGGTGGGGGATGTGTTCTGTCAACGGCAGACAGGTAAGGCCTGGGCCCTGCCTTTTTGTGATGTCAGTTGAGACGATGCTCAATGCTTCAGTCGGTAATCCGCTGGGGTTGCAAAATGGTGTTATTCTATTCCTATGACTTTTTGTCCATGTATTAGCTGGCATACTTATTTAAATAGGTGTTTCTATATGATATTGCTCACATAAGAAAGGTATTGCTCTTTCACTTACCACTTTTTAATATAATGGGCTTCCCTTGTGGCTCAGCTGGTAAAGAATCTACCTGCAATGTGGGAGACCTGGGTTCGAACCCTGGGTTGGGAAGATCCCCTGGAGAAGGGAAAGGCTATCCACTCCAGTATTCTGGCCTGGAGAATTCGATGGACTGTATAGTATAGTTTTTGGGGTCGCAAAGAGTCGGACACCACTGAGTGAGTTTCACTTTTTAATATAATGAATCAATTTCCTTCCAATCTCTGAAAGTCATCAAGTCGGGTTTTTAATATAAAGGGTTCATAAAGAGTTCAGTCCATTATAGACATGTCCCTCGATGAAGATCAGATTGTTCTGATTTTGGCCAATGGAAGACTCTCAAGGTGGCTTCTGAGTCCCTTTGATGTGGCCCTGTCAGTCTTTGATTCTAGAAGGATTTTAATTTCTAAAATAACAAGGTATTCCAGGCTCATCTTGTGCATTTTCTGCCCCAGATCAGGAATTTCTAATTTCTCCAACAAATCTTGCTTTCTTCTAGTGGGAAATGAAATGTCAAATCCACAATCAAGGGTCTAAGTGGTAATAAAGCTATTTTACCTAAGACTCTAGTGTATTTTACAGATGATTTGATTGACTATATTTGTAAAATGACTTTTCTTTCTTTTAAAAATAGTTTTTAGCAATTCCTTTAAGAGAAATAAAATAAAATCAACTTTTCATTTTCTAAAGAAACTACCGCACAATTGCACTTATCTCACATACTAGTAAAGTAGTGCTCAAAATTCTCCAAGCCAGGCTGCAGCAATACGTGAACCATGAACTCCCTTATGTTCAAGCTGGTTTTAGAAAAGGCAGAGGAACCAGAGATCAAATTGCCAACATCTGCTGGATCATGGAAAAAGCAAGAGAGTTCCAGAAAAACATCCATTTCTGCTTTATTGACTATGCCAAAGTCTTTGACTGTGTGGATCACAATAAACCGTGGAAAATTCTGAAAGAGATGGGAATACCAGACCACCTAATTCGCCTCTTGAGAAATCTGTATGCAGGTCAGGAAGCAACAGTTAGAACTGGACATGGAACAACAGACTGGTTCCAAATAGGAAAAGGAGTACGTCAAGGCTGTATATAAGCAGAGTACATCATGAGAAACGCTGGACTGGAAGAAACACAAGCTGGAATCAAGATTGCCAGGAGAAATATCAATAACCTCAGATATGCAGATGACACCACCCTTATGGCAGAAAGTGAAGAGGAACTAAAAAGCCTCTTGATGAAAGTGAAAGAGGAGAGTGANTGGAAGGAATGGTGCTAAAGCTGAAACTCCAGTACTTTGGCCACCTCATGTGAAGAGCTGACTCATTGGTAAAGACCCTGATGTGGGGAGGGATTGGGGGCAGGAGGAGAAGGGGATGACAGAAAATGAGATGGCTGGATGGCATCACCAACTCGATGGATGTGAGTTTGAGTGAAGTCCGGGAGTTGGTGATGGACAGGGAGGCCTGGCATGCTGCAGTCCATGGGGTTGCAAAGAGTCGGACACGATTCAGCGACTGAACTGAACTGAACTGAATGTGGCAATCACAATACTAGCAATTTGCCTATAATATCTCCTTTAATTTCATATAATTTTATGAGGTTGGCATTACTATCTCCTTTGTGCAGGAATGAAATTGAGATATAAATTCAATGACTAACCCAGTAAGCTGGGTTTTGGATCCAGATTTTTCTGATGCTAAACTGATCATGCTATTCTTTAAAGATAATCCTCAGTTTTAATTTTTAAGTGTAATTCACTAATGTTAAATTTCCAGTATTTCCAGGAGAAAGGAAGATTCAAATGTCATTTCTATATATAGACTGGCAAACTGAGACGTGGTATATTATGCACTTTTTCTATGCTGGCCAATACATTTAGAGACAAAGTTTGAAATAGGATCTTGAGCAGTGTTCTCTCTCACATCAGAATTGCCTGTGTAGTTTGTGAGGATGCAGACTTCAAAGCTGCCTCTGGTGGTCCTGTGGGTGATTCCCATTCTGGTGGAAAAGAAGGACATTATGGAAACCACTGATCTAGTCTTCAACTCTTCTAGTACAATTGGCATGAGGCCATGTTGCCACTGAAAGTTGAAAAGCCCTCAGGGAGGACAGGGTTAAGACCTGTAACTTTGTTAATGCTTTGGCCCAGAAAGATTGCCCAAACTTGAAGTTTGAATCTGAGAGCATCATGGAACTGCTGATTAAGCTTCAATCGTAGCATTAGTCATGTGGGAATAGACTGTCACCGTTTACAGTATATTCAGATCTAGATTTCTGAGAAGGCAATTAGCCTAATTAGTTCAGTAATGAATAGTGTTAACCTTTATATGTCATTATGGAGTCCACATACCAGTTGACTTTTGTTCCTCAATTTTATGTCATTTGCAACTGAGATGGAAGTGGTGTGTGTATAACTCAAAACAGCTGCTCAATTAGGTAGGATAGGTGACTGACAAATATGTTGAACTGGTTGATTTAAAGACAAAAATATCTCATGGACTGTTTAAATCTTCCCTATTTCAAATATGGTTATTGCATCTCTGTGGCAAGATTGCTTAAAGGTAACAATTACATGCTATGGTTTTATGGCTGAAATGTCTTTTGATGGTTATAGATTAGTTTATTAAAAGTTGATTTAATTTGACATTTTTATTTGCAAAGAAAATGTTTGCAAATTGACTTTCCATTAATTTTTAAAAGCTGGGCACCTTTAAAATATGTCGTGTGTGTGTGTGTGTTAGTCACACAGTCATGTCTGACCCTTTGTGACCCAATGGACTGTAACCCAGCATACTCCTCAGTCCATGGAGTTCTCCAGGCAAGAATACTGGAGTTGGTTGCCATTCCCTTCTCCAGGGGATCTTCCTAACTCAGGGATCGAACCCAGGACTCCAGTGCAGGCAAATTCTTTACCATCTGAGCCAACAGGGAAGCCCTAAAACATGTAAATTCCCTGATAAACTCCAGGAATCTGTATTTAAGCTATTATTTGGGTCATTTTTATGGAAGCAGTTTAGTCCTCATAATGTAGCTAACCACCTCCCTGTGAGCTCATATGTAGTTCACCACACTCCCAAAGAGGTCACGGCATCACTTTTTAAGGTCTTGGAATGTTTACCTGTAAGAGTTGAGTTAGCCAGTTTCTATGTACTTTTAGAGGAGATAGAGTTGGTGATGGACAGGGAAACCTGGCATGTCGTAGTCCATGGGGTTGCAAAGAGTTGGACATGACTGAACTATTGAATTGACTGAACTGATCTGCTTTTACACTAATTCTCATTCATCAAAGTAAATATTGCAGATTTTGCTTTTTTATTTGATATCCCCAAAACTCTAATTTTGCTTTTCCAGCAGTGCTGACCCATTGTGACCTAACTTGTACAACTCCAGCTGTTCCTCTGAATTAAAAGAAAAGATAATATATTTCTGTATACACCAGACCAAGTAGATTAATAAAGGAAGTCTTTGGGAAATGATACTTTCATCCCAAAGTCACTCCTTTACTTGGTGACTATAATGAATGGAGAGACTGCAGACAAGTGGACATAACTTGCCCAGCAATTTAGCTTTGCCCTTTTATTCTAAGACTTGTTAGCAAAATCACTGCTTTCTGCCTTTTTGATATTTTCTCATATTAGGGAGATGAGATGAACATAGTCTGTCATTTGGGAAATCAAAAGCAGGTCACACCCACAACTTCCCTAATTCTCTCCCTAATTGAACAGGAGACTCATCAACCACTGGTTTAATATTTCAGAAGCATAGCCAGTCACTTCCTCAGGCATGCTTGATTTATGTGATTTATTTACGTCTACAACACCAAAAATAATTAAATGATTGCCAGTATCCTTGTATATGAGTAACATGATAAATAACAAAATATGTAATGTTGATATAAAATAAAATGTTTAAAATATTTAACAAAGTAGGAAGAGAAAGAGAGACTTTGATTTATGATAGGAATTGGTTCACATATTATCGAGGATTTGAGGTCCCACAATAACCGCAAATGGGAAAACCAGGAAAGTTGGTGTAATTCCATCTGAGTTTGAATGTATGGGAGCAACAGCCTAAGTCACAAAGTCAGAAGGACTACAGAGCTAGGAGTTCCAAAATCTTTGGGCAGGAAAATATGAAAATCCCAGCTCTTGCAGAGAGAGAGAGACAGACAGACAGTGAATTTATATGCAATAGCTGCCACTGTTGTGGTGATGACTCTTGATATTATCCTTCCCTTTCCACATTAAGCTTAGTGAGTGAGTTCCTAGACTGAGCTATGGGCCACATCTTGGCCAATTTTTAGCTCTGACGTTTTCTAACCCTTGGAAGCCTTTGATTCCTCACCTGGAGGATGAAAATAACGAAAGTGGCTACCCTGCAGAATTGCAGTAAACTTGTTTACAGTTTTGTTTTATTTTGGGCGTACATCTTGTGGGATCTTAGTTCTCCAATCGGGGATTGAACGCATACCCCCTGCAGTGAAAGCAGAGCCCTAACCACTAGGTCACCGGGGAAGTGCCCATAGTCCTACAGTGGCGTGTGCTCAGTGTCTCAGTCCTGTCCCACTCTTGGCGACCCCATGGACCGTATCCCCCAGGCTCCTCCATCCATGGGATTTCCCAGGCAAGAATACTGGAGTGGGTTACCATTTCCTTCTCCAGGGGAATCTTCCCTACCCAGGGATCAAACTCACATCTCATTATGTCTCCTGCACCAGCAGGTGGATTCTCTACCACTCGCGCCATCTGGGAATCCCTTGCAGTCCTGTGGTAAGCTTTAGAAAAGGCAACACAGGTCAGATTCTTAGCACAGTGATGGCCATTAGAAAAAACACTTGCTGCCTATTTGTGATTATTATTGATACAATTATTACTTCTATTAAATATGACATTTTCTGTATGTATATGTATGTATGTGCCCACACACACTACGAATAGTACCTAAGGGCTCATGGGGCCGAGTGTATGAACCATGGTGTCTAAAACAGTCAGATCAGTCAACTAATTAGATATCTGGTCTACAGATGAATGCTGTAACTGGGCCACTTTGAGATCATCAGTGAACCTTGCCTTCTATTAGTATTCAGAGTCAGGAACCTAAGGGTGCTAACCAAATAGCAATCTGCTAACAATTGTAATTATTTAAATCCTAGCAGATCTCCATAAATGCTCCTCTATTTTGCTTTTTATTAGGAAACTCTGAACTGTTGTCTATTGACAATCAAATCTGATAACTCCATGGCTGAATGGCTGATTGGTCTTTTGAAATGGTGGTTTTGGAATTAATTAGAAATTAAAGCAGCATGTCACTTCACATATAAAGCTGGAAGTGCTCCATCTAAACATCCTTCTCTGATAATTAAAATGTGATGTGTAATCCTGGCTGATTAAGTTTGGTTTGTTTTTATCATAGATGTTTTTAGGAAGTTTTTCTTCAGTGCAAATTATTACTACTTATAAATTTCAACTTTTATATTTCAGCTTTTTAACAAGAAAAGGGAAATGAGCCAAAATACCCCTATTTTATGGATAAAATAAATTCTCTTTAAAAACATTAAGAATTATTTGGATAGCATTTTAAAGAAACACTAGGCTAATTTAGAAATGTCTGAAAATATCTAGAGTTTTTGAATAAAATAAAAATAAATATTTTCTTCTGTTTTTGTTTAACATGACTATGTTAGGCAAGGTGGTACAGTGGTAAAGAATCCACAGTTAGTTGTGATTGACACAGTCAAAGGCTTTAGTGTAGCCAATGAAAGCAGAAGTAGATGTTTTTCTGGAATTCCCTTGCTTCTTCTATGATCCAGTGGCCTGTTGGCAGTTTGATCTCTGGTTCCTCTGCCTATTTAAATCCAGCTTGTACATCTGGAAGTTCTCGGTTCACACACAGGTAAAGCCTATCTTGAAGGATTTTGAACATTACCTTGCTAGCGTGTGAAATTAGTTCAATTGTGCAGTAGTTTAACATCCTTTGGCATTGTCTTTCTTTGGGATTGGAATGAAAACTTTTTTCAGTCCTGTGGGCACTGCTGAGTTTTTCAAATTTGCTGGCATATTGATTGCAGCACTTTCACAACATCTTCTTCTAGATGTGTCTTTTAAAATGACATAAATGAGCAATCAAGCCACTGAAATGAAAATGGTCTTAAAATATTTTCAACATTCGAGTGAGAAAAATACGATCCTGAAATTTCAGTAAAATTAAAGTGAGTAATGATGAGATCCATATACCAGGAGTAACAGATGGAAGAGACAAGTCCATCTTTACATTCATTATCAATTAAAGTCTCTGCCAACTGTTGAGTTTTTAATTTTGGGTCGTGCTTTAAAAACTTTAATATATGTGCCCTTTGTTGGGCCCTGGGCATACTTAATGATTTTAACATTCATGATTTTTTTCTTTGCCTTGATCAAAGATAAAGCAGTGATTAAGAGCTGTTTCAAATCGTTGGAAACAAATTAAGAGTATTTTAGCATTTAGCATTACAAGATCTCTTGCCTTTGACATCCCCTGCAGCAAAGAGTTAATGTTTAAACTGTTTAAAATTCCATGCTGTTAATAAGGCAGTTTTAAGGCTCTTTTTCTTTCATGACACATCAGGTTTTTTATTATAGTTTTTCAGTTATTCCAGCCATTAAAAAAAAAAACCCTGAATTTCTAATTTCACTGCAGTTCCAGGTGAATGTTTTAGCACCTTAATATGGTTTTTGCAATTATGCCAGGGGCTACCTTTGGATTCTGTCACATTTCTGTACTAAAGTGTTAGAAGCAGAGATCCTAGATTTACCCTCCTCCCTTTTTTTTAGCCATACCATGTGACAGGCAAGATCTTAGTTCCCCCATTTCTTAAAAAAACACATATTCTCTTGGTCTTTTTTGTAATCTTTCTGTCAGCCATGGGGGAAATGTAAGCTGTCATTTCTTGTAAAACATGTTGTATTCTTAATAGAATTGCCACCATAACTCACAAGCAGTTGTTGATCTCATACTGTGTGAGAAAAATTAAGATATGTGTGCAGTGAGAATGCAAACATTTCTCAGCTTTTAAGGAGCTCACAGCCAATTGGGGAAAATAACCACAGAAGAGCAAATATTGACAACACAAGTCTACGAGGAAATTAGTATAGGAACCAAAGACTTAGATGTTTGCCTTTGTCCTCAGAGGGGAGTGTCAAGGAAGTTTTGTGTTGCAGGGGATCTTAGAGTGGACATAACTGCCAGTTGATCCAGCAACTGGACCCGGGCCATCAGAGGCTCCTCCCCTTGTCACCTGTCCTTGGGGTGTATGTTCTGCCCACAGTTCCCACGTTAGGTGCGATTTCAGCACCTTGAGAGAGTTGGGTGTTGTTGAGACCATCTGCACTGAATAGCTGCTGAACCCTGTTAAGGCCTCTATATAAACGCTTAAGATTCTGGAGAACAGGCGCAGAGATCTGCTTGTGTTACAGCTGCTCAAGACGAGACTCATATATAAATTCCCTTGCTTATCAAACCTGTGCTGCGCTGTGTTGTTGCTCAGTCGTGTCCGACTTTTTGTGACCCCATGGACAGTAGCCCGCCAGGCTTCTCTGTCCACGGGGATTCTCCAGGCAAGAACACTGGAGCGGGTTGCCATGCCCTCCTCCAGGGGATCTTCCCAACCCAGGGGTCGAACCCAGGTCTCTCGCATTGCAGATGAATCCTTTACCAATTCTTTGGGCTGAAGGAAGCCAAAAGAACACTGGAGTGGGTAGCNGTAGCCCGCCAGGCTTCTCTGTCCACGGGGATTCTCCAGGCAAGAACACTGGAGCGGGTTGCCATGCCCTCCTCCAGGGGATCTTCCCAACCCAGGGGTCGAACCCAGGTCTCTCGCATTGCAGATGAATCCTTTACCAATTCTTTGGGCTGAAGGAAGCCAAAAGAACACTGGAGTGGGTAGCATATCCTTTCTCCAGGGGATCTTCCTGACCTAGGAACTGAACTGGGGTCTCCTGCATTGCAGGTGGATTCTTTACCAGCTGACCTAGCAGGCAAGCCCTTATCTATCAAACCTGCCATCTACCAGTCAGGAGTGGTCTGCCTCTTTATTTGGAATCTTTGTGCCCTCCATGTGCAGGGGCCTGTTTTGAATTTCACCTGGGGAACTCTTTTTATTAATATCCATATTATTTAGGCAACAAATATCTCTGTACCAGACATAAATCTAGATGTGTACAGTTTCATGTATAGTTTTAGGAGTAGGAACATATCATTGAGGAGTTCCTAGTCTAATGTTGGCAGCAACTAAAACATAGGGATATGGTGAGCATCACTAGCTCCTGGGGAGTTCTTGAGGGTGTAAACCAACAGGTTGCTGAGACTTAAGATCTGAGCAGAGTCTTGAAGAGAGTGAAGGAGTTTGCCAAGCAAAAGAAGGAACCAGGGACACACAGAGCCAAGGGAGCTACACGTGCTACAGGATTCATTATTTCTTTGGGTGTGCCTTTCCTTCTACTGAAAGACATCTTTTGAGACAAATAATTCTAGGAGGTACTTCTCTCAATATTAGCTGTGTTTGTTTTCATCAGATTATTTCCTCTTCATTAATTTTTAATAATTCCAAGTACTTTATATAAAAGCTCTTTAAAATGTTTTGCCCCATGCATTTCAAGGATGGGAATGTGGGGTACAATGGGAACTTTTTCTTTTAAAAATTGAGAGATAAGCATGCTGATAGAGTTTTGTTGTTGTCGTTGTTCAGTCCCTAAGTTGTATCTGACTTTGTGACCCCTGGACTGCAGCACGCCAGGCTTCTCTGCCCTATTTCCCTGAGTTTCCTCAAACTCATGTCCATTGGGTCGGTGATGCCATAGATGCATTTCATGGATGGGAATGTGGGGTACAATGGGAACCTTTTCTTTTAAAAATTGAGAGATAAGCATGCTGATAGAGTTTTTGTTGTTGTCATTGTTCAGTCCCTAAGTTGTATCTGACTTTGTGACCCCTGGACTGCAGCATGCCAGGCTTCTCTGTCCTTCTATTTCCCCGAGTTTCCTCAAATTCGTGTCCATTGGGTCGGTGATGCCATCCAACATCCAACCATCTAATCCTCTGTCACCCGCTTCTCCTTCTGCCCTCAATCTTTCCCAGCATCAGTCTTTTCCAATGAGTCAGCTCTTTGCATCAGGTGGCCAAAGTACTGGAGCTTCAGCTTCAGCATCAGTCCTTCTAATGAATGTCTAAGGTTGATTTCCTTTAGGATTGACTGATTTGATCTCCTTGCAGTCCAAGGGACTCTCAAGAGTCTTCTCCAGCACTACAGTTTGAAAGCACTGAAGGTTTTATTTAAGCCCTCTTTATTTATAAGACTAGACAAACAAATGTTGAGTTGCAAAGACTTCCTTCAGGATCACAAAAGGAAACATAGGTCAGAAGAGAAATATTTTGACACCAAACAAAACCACCATAAATCACCCATCCAACAGCTCACTTGCCTCTCCCTACACACTGGTAGGATTAAATTTGCAGTGAAGGAGAGACTGAAAATAGGGTAGAGAGGGGGCCTATTGGCAGAAGGATCCTGGAGAAGGGAGAAGAGACAGCATCAGTAATAGATGTAGAAGTTTTTACTCTATTTAGGATCAGGAGCAACTTTTCTGTTGTCACAGGAAGGAAGAAGAAACAGCTTGGGGCAGATGTAAGTACATTTGCAGAACTTGTTTAGAAAATTAATAGAGCTCTTGTGATGGCACCAAATTTCCCTGTAACTTTCAGAGAGTGAGAGGGAGATGTGAGTGTTAGTGTGTGAAGCAACATTAAGAACAGATTATCCCCTCTGGGAAGACAAGACTAGATGAACTGTCAGGAGGTATTAGTGTCCAACTTGTCAAAATGTCATGAATGTACATTCCTTATACGTGCATGATTTCACCAGCAGAGCCTAGTGTCAGGCTGTAGTAATGGTGGATGATGAGACTGCAGTAAAATTCAAATGATTAATTGCTTACATCATACTCACTGTTCTCCCTCCTTCTTAACAGAGCCCTGCTCTATTTAGGTGACCACTCTTCTCAGTCTCAAGCAGCTCAATGTAAAGAATCCACCTGCCATGCAGGAGGTGCAAGAGACACAAGTTCAATTCCTGGGTCAGAAAGATCCCTTGGAGTAGGAAATCTCAACCCATTCCATGGACAGAGGAGCCTGGTGGGCCCCAGTCCACGGGGTGGAAAAGAGTCAGATATGACTGAACATGCATGCATGCATTACCTCAGTTTAGACATGTTCTTCAAGGGAAGTTGGTCCTGATCAGCCTAAGCCAACCTTGGTGGTCCCTTATCAATGACTGATTTGGGCAAGGGTATGAACATGTGATGGAATTCTAGGTAAGAAAGTAGAATCCACAGACAGGAAAATGTTTTTCTGCTTCAAAAAAAGAAGAAAAGATGGTCAATTTTCTACTGTGGGTGCTGTCCTGCAGGTGAGGCTTGGTGAAATGGTCTGGAGGCAAGATGACATATAAAGATACAGGGTTTAAAGACAGAACTTGGTTTTTGTTAACATGATTGAGCCAGAGGTCTTCTTGTTATGTGGGATAATTACCTTATCATTTATGCCATTGTGAATAGGTGATTTGCTAATCAAATCTGATATACTATTGATAGATGGGTACATTGGAAAGATAGTGGCACAAAGGCTTTGGAGATACTGGCTAGATCCTGCTTGAGGTGATGGACCCTGCTGTTTGAGAGGGAGAGGGAAGGACATGATGGTAGGAGAGGGCTAATTCAGAGAGAATGCAAGGGCTCTTGGCCTGGATGTCGCAAAGAAGTCAAAGAACTCAGGTTTTAGCAGTAGTGGAGTGAGAAAGATGGAGAAACTGGAGGGAGAAGAAGAACTAATCTTATTCGAATATTCCAGGATTTTCCTAACATTGTCATATTTGAAGATCTATTTGGCTCTTCATTTCTGTAACCATGAGCATTCCTACAAAGGAATTAGTACAGAATCCTCTCAGCAGAAGTGGGAGATGCAAGAGTATCTTGTCATCTTTCATATTCTTTGGAAATAAAGAAGGGAATGGTATATTTTAGAAAACATTTGTGGGGGGAATCAACTTTTTTAGGGAGATACAAGCTGTAATTTTTTTTCCATCCAGGGTGCATGCCAATCAGATAAGATGGTAATCAGCAAGACACATTATTTTCCACTCTTATATACTTGATAGCCCAAGTTTGATTCACAGAAGCTACAAAACAGAGTAGTTACTGTGAAGCAGTGCATTTTTATGTGAAGCATTTACTTTTAATGGAAAAATATGTGTTATATACTCCTGGGGTATTTTCATGACTGCTCCTGCTGTCCCCATTTCTTTCAAGGCTGCCATTTTTATAACAAGCTATTCTTCTGGAAATAGTGCTCAATATTTTATTCATACTGTATGTGTACCAAGGAATGCTGAATTCAGAGGGAATTGTGTTTCTGATGAGGGTCCTATAACTCTAGCTTGTGATGTATAGAAGCATTTCCGTTTTCTCACTGCTGTCCAGCACTCTTCCTCCAATTGGTACATTTCACACCCTATTTCTTCCTCCAGCTTTTCCTGATTTATAAGAAAGTAATTCACATAGGCATAGGGACTTTCCTGGTGGCTCAGACAGTAAAGAATCTGCCAGCAATTCAGGAGACCCGGGTTTAGTCCCTGGGTTGGGCAGATCCCCTGAAAAAGGGAATGACTACTCATTCCGGTATTCTTGCCCGAAAAATTCCATGGGCAGAGGAGCTGGTGGGCTACAGTTCATGGGGTCCCAAAAAGTTGGACATGACTGAGCAACTAACATCTTCACACTTTCAGTTTCCCATAGAGAAAAGCACTTACTACATTCTTTTGGAGTGTCTTGGAATCTTTTCTGAGTAAAAACATTGTGAAGACATTCTCTTCTTTTTATATTACTTTCACTTTTTATTTCCAGGAGATTCATGCCCTTCTGTCCAAAACCCTCCACTGTGCAGCTTACCCAGTATCCTCATCTGTCTCCTATCCTTCAAGAATTCAGTTGTCTAGAAATTCAGGATATTCATGTTAAGCTACTCCTGATAAAAAAAAGTCTTAATTTGTTGTCATTTTTCATGGGCATGATCACTTAGCAATAAGATGTACAGAGATAGAAATAATTGGGTTCAAAAGAATAACACTATTAATAACTGAAGACAGAGCGATATAACAAGTGTTTGGGTTGGGGGTATAGTTTAGTGTTCATTGACCCCACAAAGTAGATGACAACTGACATGACAATTTGTTCTAAGTAAAGTCTAATTCCATGAAAAAACAGATATTTAAATTTTGAAAGGTTTAAAGTTTCAGAGTACAGGTCTTTTGTTTCCTTGCATGCGTATGCAAAGTTGCTTCAGCTGTGTCTGACTGTGGAACCTTGAGGACTATAGCCCAGTAGCTTCCTCTATCCATGGGATTTCCCAGGCAAGAATATTGGAGTAAGTTGCTATGCCATCCTCCAGGAGATCTTCCCAACCCAGAGATCAAACCCGGGTCTGTTACCTGTAGCCTGCATTGGCAGGTGGGTTCTTTACCGCTAGAGACTTTTCTTAGGTAGGTTTATGTGTTAAGTATTTTATTCTTTTTGAAGTGATAATAAATGGAATTGTCTCCTTAATTTCTCTTGCTGATCTTTCGTTTTAGTTTATAGAAATGCAAGAGATTTCTGTGTATTAACTTTGTATCCTGAAACTTTATTGAATTCTTTGAGGAGCTTTAGAAATTTTCTGATAGCATCTTTAGGATTTTCTAGTATAGTATCATGTCACCTGCAAATAGTGACATTTTTCTTTTTCTTTTCCAATTTGTATTCCTTTTATTTCCTTTTCTTCTCTGTTTGTCATGGCTAGGACTTCCAAAACTATATTGAATAAAAATGGTGAAGCTATACCAGTCAAGACAGGCTTTCTTATGTAGCAGGAAAAAAATAACCAGAAATCACAGATTTATTTCTTAAGCAGTGACCAGTGGGTAGAAAGTCTCTGCTAAACATAGTCACTTAAAGATCCTGGATGATAGAAACACTATGCCAACATCATGTGCTTCCAGGTACTAGAATCATATCAGCTCAGGGAAGAGAATGAAGTATATTATGGTCAGCCTGTTTTTGTTTGGCCAGATTGTCTCATGGCTCTGCTTAACTTCAAAGGAGATAAAGGATATACTATATGGGCAATTATGATTATACAGTGGAAGTGAGAAATAGATTTAAGGGCCTAGATCTGATAGATAGAGTACCTGATGAACTACGGAATGAGGTTCGTGACATTGTACAGGAGACAGGGATCAAGACCATCCCCATGGAAAAGAAATGCAAAAAAGCAAAATGGCTGTCTGGAGAAGCCTTACAAATAGCACTGAAAAGAAGAGAGGCGAAAAGCAAAGCAGAAAAAAGATATAAACATCTGAATGCAGAGTTCCAAAGAATAGCAAGAAGAGATAAGAAAGCCTTCTTCAGCAATCAATGCAAAGAGATAGAGGAAAACAACAGAATGGGAAAGACTAGAGATCTCTTCAAGAGAATTGGAGATACCAAGGGAACATTTCATGCAAAGATGGGCTCGATAAAGGATAGAAATGGTATGGACCTAACAGAAGCAGAAGATATTAAGAAGAGGTGGCAAGAATACACAGAAGAACTGTACAGAAAAGATCTTCACGACCCAGATAATCATGAGGATGTGATCACTAATCTAGAGCCAGACATCTTGGAATGTGAAGTCAAGTGGGCCTTAGAAAGCATCACTAAGAACAAAGCTAGTGGAGGTGATGGAATTCCCGTTGAGCTGTTTCAAATCCTGGAAGATGATGCTGTGAAAGTGCTGCACTCAATATGCCAGCAAATTTGGAAAACTCAGCAGTGGCCACAGGACTGGAAAAGGTCAGTTTTCATTCCAATTCCAAAGAAAGGCAATGCCAAAGAATGCTCAAACTACCGCACAATTGCACTCATCTCACACGCTAGTAAAGTAATGCTCAAAATTCTCCAAGCCAGGCTTCAGCAATATGTGAACCGTGAACTCCCTGATGTTCAAGCTGGTTTTAGAACAGGCAGAGGAACCAGAGATCAAATTGCCAACATCCGCTGGATCATGGAAAAAGCAAGAGAGTTCCAGAAAAACATCTATTTCTGCTTTATTGACTATGCCAAAGCCTTTGACTGTGTGGATCACAATAAACTGTGGAAAATTCTGAAAGAGATGGGAATACCAGACCACCTAACCTGCCTCTTGAGAAATCTGTATGCAGGTCAGGAAGCAACAGTTAGAACTGGACATGGAACAACAGACTGGTTCCAAATAGGAAAAGGAGTACGTCAAGGCTGTATATTGTCTCCCTGCTTATTTAACTTATATGCAGAGTACATCATGAGAAACGCTGGACTGGAAGAAACACAAGCTGGAATCAAGATTGCCGGGAGAAATATCAATAACCTCAGATATGCTGATGACACCACCCTTATGGCAGAAAGTGAGGAGGAGCTAAAAAGCCTCTTGATGAAAGTGAAGGAGGAGAGCGAAAAAGTTGGCTTAAAGCTCAACATTCAGAAAACGAAGATCATGGCATCCGGTCCCATCACTTCATGGGAAATAGATGGGGAAACAGTGGAAACAGTGTCAGACTTTATTTTTTTGGGCTCCAAAATCACTGCAGATGGTGACTGCAGCCATGAAATTAAAAGACGCTTACTCCTTGGAAGAAAAGTTATGACCAACCTGGATAGTATATTCAAAAGCAGAGACATTACTTTGCCGACTAAGGTCCGCCTAGTCAAGGCTATGGTTTTTCCTGTGGTCATGTATGGATGTGAAAGTTGGACTGTGAAGAAAGCTGAGCGCCGAAGAATCGATGCTTTTGAACTGTGGTGTTGGAGAAGACTCTTGAGAGTCCCTTGGACTGCAAGGAGATCCAACCAGTCCATTCTGAAGGAGATCAACCCTGGGATTTCTTTGGAAGGAATGATGCTAAAGCTGAAACTCCAGTACTTTGGCCACCTCATGCGAAGAGTTGACTCATTGGAAAAGACTCTGATGCTGGGAGGGATTGGGGGCAGGAGGAGAAGGGGACGACCGAGGATGAGATGGCTGGATGGCATCACGGACTCGATGGACGTGAGTCTGAGTGAACTCCGGGAGATGGTGATGGACAGGGAGGCCTGGCGTGCTGCGATTCATGGGGTCGCAAAGAGTCGGACACGACTGAGCGACTGAACTGAACTGACTGATATGGGCAATACTTTATGGGCTCAGAAAGCAGAGACTCAGAAATAGTCAATGAACAGAATAACCTCCACAGAAGAAATGCATACTCCTTGAAGAAAAATTTACAAGACAGAAAAATAGGTAGGAGCAATTTGTTTTAGCCTGCTCAGGCTGCAATAACAAAATATCAGAGATTAGGTGGCTTAAAAAACATAAATCAATTTTCTCACAGTTCTGGAGTCTGAGAAGTCAAAGATCAAGATATGGGCTAATTTGGTTCCTAATGAGAGCTCTCTTCCTGGTTTGCAGATGGTTACCTTCTTGATACCTTCTTACATGGTCTTTCTTTAGTTTGTATGAGGAAGGGAAGAAGGAGACAGATTTCCTGAGGCTTTTCTGTAAGGATTTTAATCTTATCAACCCTTCTGATGGCATTTAAAATTGATTATCTCCTGGAGACCCTGTCTCCAAGCAAGAGCCTCATGGGCATTCAGGATTTAATGCATGCAATTTTGGAAAGACACATTCAGCTCATAGCAAAAATATTGTCATTGTAGTTTTAGTAACAAGGAGAACCAAATCGATGTAGAAATTTTCTATCAAACAAATAACTGAAATTCTTACTTGATTGTAATAAACACATTTATTTTCATTTGAAAGATTGAAGACTCCTCAGATATTAAGAGAGAATTTGATTCACTTCAGACCAAGAGAGTGAGTGATACGGGAAGCTCCTGAATTTTCTTTCTCTCATGGATGTACACACAGAGCAGTTCCCTCTGAGAATAACACGTGTTGGCAAGGATGTGAAAAAAGGGGACACTTGGCACAATCTGGGTGGGAATGTAACCTAGTTCAGTCAGTATAAAAAACAGCATTGCAGTTCCTCGAAAAAAGAAAAAATAGAACTTCCATGTGATCCAGCAATTTGACTTCTGGGTATTCATCTGAATAAAAGGAAAACACTAACTCGATAAGATGTTTGCATCCCCATGTTCATTGCAGCATTTTGTAAAATAGTCAAGATATGGAAACAACCTAAATGTCCATCAGTGGACAAATAAAGAAAGAGTGGTGTATATATACAATGGAATTTATCCAGCCATAAAAAGAAATAGAACTTTGCCATTTGTGTGTAACACATGGCTGGATCTGGATGACAATATGCTAAGTGAAATAAGTCAGAGTAAGACAAATACTGCACGATCTCTCTAATATATGGAATCTCAAAGCACACAAAACCAAGATCATAGGTGTAGAGAACAGATTGGTGGTTGCCAGAAAAGGGAGAAATGAGTAAACCTTTCTTTTTTTTTCAATTTAAATGAACTGAATAAAAAAAGAGTAAACACGTGAGTCTGAGTGAACTCCGGGAGTTGGTGATGGACAGGGAGGCCTGGTGTGCTGTGATTCATGGGGTCACAAAGAGTCGGACATGACTGAGCAATTGAACTGAACTGAACTGATTAGGTATTTTAATTAGCTCAGAAATGGGAATAATTTTACAGTATGTATTATATCAAAACATTATATTGTGCAAATATATTACCATTTCAATTGTCAAATATTCCTCAGTAAAGTTGAAAAGCAAAACAAGAGGAAGAGAGACTTCAGGGTCAAAGGGGACGCTTAAAGAGAAACTGATTTCCCAGACAGCTTATCAGGGTCCCAACAGAGTAAAATGTAAATCACTCTAAGGAACCTGGCACCATTAGCCCAGGAAATCACTTGAAATCTCATCATTCAAAGACAAAGCCGGTTAATATGTTGGTAATGTAGCCTGTGGGGAGGGTCAAGAGAGAGGAGAGATATGTATTCTTATATTGTAGCTGATTTACATTGTTGAACAACAGAAACCTAACACGATATTGTAATGCAATGATCCTCCAATTAAAAATAAGTTATAAATGAACAAAAAAAAATTAAAAATAGCTTCTAAGGAGTTTTCTACATATAGTATTTTTTTTTAAACTTAGTTGTAACCCTAATATTTTATATCATTTAAAGCTAAGATTTTCTACAAAAGTAACATAAGTTACTGAATATAACTGAATTATTGCAGTAAACATTGTTTCCCCAATTGCAGCCCTCTTTTCTGACATGGAAAATGTCTTGTTTCTCCTCTAAACCTTAGAAATATAGCCATCTTCTGCTGTAAAAAGCAAAAATGGAAAACCTAATATTTTATATCATGGAAAGCTAAGATTTTCTACAAAAGTAACATAAGTTACTGAATATAACTGAATTATTGCAGTAAACATTGTTTCCCCAATTGCAGCCCTCTTTTCTGACATGGAAAATGTCTTGTTTCTCCTCTAAACCTTAGAAATATAGCCATCTTCTGCTGTAAAAAGCAAAAATGGAAACACTCACAGGAAAAAAAATTAGAGAAGGATAGAGAGAGAAAATAAGAACCTCAGCTGACTCTGTTGACCCCAACGTAGTGTACCAAGTGTAAGAGAATTTCCATTTGTTGAATCATGCAGGTACTTTTTTAAGCAAAAGGGTCCTCTCATCAGCTCAGTACCCTCTCTATCTGTGTTTCCTGATTTCCTGCTGTATGTCTAATTGGACTGGAAGATGGATTGTTTCTCCAGAGTATCTTGTGGGAATTTGTAATAAGACTGTGCATCTGGAGGCTGTTTGGATGAGTTCTCTGTCAACGCTTCTGTTTTCCCATGCAGAATGCAGAATGGGGACAGAGGGAGTGGGCACAGAGGACAGTTTGGTATTGAATAGCTTCAGTTTCTTCTTAGAAATGTGAACTGTTAATCCTTACTCAAACACACAGCCTTGGATAGGGTGAAGAACTTTCCACCTCAGAAGGTAATGGCACCCAATTCTCGAACTCTTTCCTGGAAAATCCCATGGACGGAGGAGCCTGGAAGGCTGCAGTCCACGGGGTCGCTGAGGGTCGGACACGACTGAGTGACTTCACTTTCACTTTTCACTTTAATGCTTTGGAGAAGGAAATGGCAACCCACTCCATCGTTCTTGCCTGGAGAATCCCAGGGACAAGGAAGCCTGGTGGGCTGCCATCTATGGGGTCACACAGAGTTGGACACGACTGAAGTGACTTAGCAGCTACATTTTTAAAAAATATTTTTATTTTATCAGACTCTGGCTGATTAACAATGTTGTGCTGGTTTTAGGTGAATAGTAAAGGGACTCAGCCTTACATATATATGTATCCATTCTCCTTCCATCTAGGCTGCCACATAATATTGAGTAGAGTTCCCTGTGCCGTAGAGTAGGTCCTTGTTAGTTATGCAATTCTGTCTTTTTTAAACTTTTTACTTTGTATGGGGATATTGTTACTGCTTATTTAGTTCCTTCCTAAATCATGTTTGACTCTTGATATCCCATGGACTGTAGCCAGCCAGGCTCCTCTGTCTGTGGAATTTTCTAGACAAGAATACTGGAGTGGTTGCCATCTCCTTCTCCAGAGGTTCTTCCCAACTCAGGGATCGAACTTGTATCTCCTACACTGGCAGGCATTGGTAGGTGGATTCTTTGTTGCTGGGCCACCAGGGAAGCCCATACTGGGGTATAGATGATCAGCAATGTTGTGATAGTTTCAGGTGAACAGCGAAGGGACTCAGCCATACATGTACATGTATCATTCTCCCCCAAACCCTCCTCCCATTTCGGCTGCTACATAACATTGAACAGAGTTCCCTGTACTACACAATAGGAATTTGTTTGTTACCTGTTTTAAAGATATCAGTGTGTACATGTTGGTCCCAAATTCCCTAACCATCCCTTCCCACCACCCTTCACCCTGGTAACATAAGTTCATTCTCTAAGTCTGACTTCACTGCCGGGGGCCAGCGTGAGGAACTCCGCCCATGGCAAAGGTCATGAGGAAGGAAGCTTGGCATACGCAAAGGCGTGATCAAGCCTCAAGAAACCCCTTGTTCC
>SJYX01013124.1:290744-304715 GCA_006410675.1 Oreotragus oreotragus
CATGAGAAGAGTTGACTCATTGGAAAAGACTCTGATGCTGGGAGGGATTGGGGGCAGGAGGAGAAGGGGACCACCGAGGATGAGATGGCTGGATGGCATCACGGATTCGATGGACGTGAATCTGAGTGAACTCCGGGAGACGGTGATGGACAGGGAGGCCTGGTGTGCTGCGATTCATGGGGTTGCAAAGAGTCGGACACGACTGAGCGACTGAACTGAACTGAACTGAAGGTAATGTTTCCTGAGTGAAAGGATGAGTGAATGAAGGAAGGAAGGATCCAATGAATACCTTCAGTTAGCTGAGAAGCCAATCTCCATGAGTTACCTAATCTTTAGCCAAAAATTAGCCAACTCAGGAGGTAGTATTTTGCTCCTACATCTGTCTTGAAGGACAACTGTTAATTTTGTAAGAGCTTTAAGTGATCATCAAATGACGAATGGATTGCTCCTGAGAATGAAGTGTGGCAGGACTGGGTACTTGGAATTTTTTGTTCCACCCAGTTCTATCCTGTTTGCTTTTTTGTCTAACCACCACAGATTGCCTCTGTAGTTAGATATTATTTAAAATAAAAAATTATGAATAAAGTCCTGCTGAGTCATTCTGTGTGACTTTGTTAGCTGATCTGCTGGTGTCTTGGGTTTCCCATGCACAAATGAAGATGAAACAGATTCCCTAGTACCACCTGATAGGATAAAAGGAATTAACACGTACAACATAGGTGGCAAAGTGGCTGTGCTAAGTCAGTTCAGCTGAGGCTGTACTAACACAGCTTCGTGAGGCCCAAGAAGCACACAGCTGATGACATAGGCATCTCGAATACAAGGGGCCTTCATGCTCTGAAGACGTGAGTGCCAAACCATGGGACTCCACCAAGGCTTCCTCCTCTGCTCAGTGGACACCATTCATTAATCCTATCTTATCAGATTCTCTAACTCCCATGTAGGCTTATTATTCCCTCTGTTTCACAGAAGAGAGAGGCTTGGAGAGGTGCCAAGACCAACCCCAGTTCATGTGCTGGTGTCACGCTGCAGATGGAAAAGAGACGAAGAGGGCTCCAACTTGGGACACCAGGTGTCAACCTCCCCAGCCCTAAGCCTACGGTGGACAGTTCTGTCTGGGGCCTGCCATGGTGGACTGCAGAATCCCACCCCATTTCTTGGAGCACAACCCATCAAGTCTCATTCCCACTGTTTCAAACCATCAATGGCTCCCATTGGTCTCTGGAAGAAAGTCCCAATTCCTTAGCACTGGTATCTGAGACTCTTTAAGAGTTGGCTCTTGTCTTTTCCCAGTCCTCTTTGTATGTTAGCATTGCTCACACAGGCTGGGGGCTTTCATGCTCCAGACCCTAGAAATGGCTATTCTCTCTGTTCCGCATGCCTTCCTTCTGTGGTTCCAGGACAGACCTCACTGTTTTTGCTATTCACAGATGGTCCAGTGACCTCTGTGTTCAGAGGTTTGTGTGAACAGGGCTGGGAGTCATTTTCTCTTTTACCAAGGATGGGCACCCAGGAAACGTTGGACAGGTAGGCTGAGAAGGAGAAATGTACTCTGTCATTCACGAGCACACAGCTTATAAGGAAATGTATTTTTTTTTTCTCAAATCTGGATTATCTGTATTTCACTTTGCACGTGATGCTGCTGGTTATAAAGGAAACTTGGGATATCAGCTCAGAGAAGTGCCCAGAGTCAGCGTAGCTTGTACTGTAGCTTCTACCCCTGCTTGTAGGCTGGAAGCCAGGAAGGACACCTCACACAAGGTAGCTCCACTCTGGGACCGAGTTTAGGGTTGTCCAAGTAGTTTGGGGCACAAAGTACGAAAAGCGTACATTCACTTGGCAGTTGCCATCCTTGGGAGGGTGGGTCCGTGGAAACATGTCAGGGAAGGGCCAGAGGGCCAAGGTCCAACACCGGGGTCAGCAAAGACTAAGTTGGTGACTGACGAGAGAGAGGCCCTTAGTCCTTGAGAACGTCCCTTTCGTCCCATAAAACCTGCCCACCCCTAGCCCCGGCAAACCAAGCTCCTGACACGTCACCTTCTTCCTGTTACCAGGCCTTTTTCTATTCTCTGTCTACAAAGGCTTTCTCCTTTTCCCTATTAACCTTCTTCTGGTCCCTGGGTACCCAGCTCACACACCAACTCCTTCAGGGAGCTGCCTGCCCATTCTCTCCCCAGGAAGAAGTGAATTCTAGCCTCAGAGTTCACTGAGCCTCTGTCCCTCTACTAGGAGTCCAGATCTTCTCAGAGGTGAACAGGGTGCCCCTGTTCGGACTGTGCCTCACATACTGAGAACTCAGGACTGTTGGTTGGATAACAATTCCATGAACAGTCCAGCAAAGGCTGTGAACAAGAGCTAGGGTTGGCTCTGAGCACTCTGGAAGTCTGCCTGAGCTATAAGGATGGTGACGCTTGGCTAGATGGGCAGCGAGCTTATGAGCACTGTAGAGGTAGACACAGCATCTTAGAATGATGAAGATCAGATCTACCATCAGTGAGACACTGAGGAGATGAAGGAAGGAAGGAGCACTGAGGATCAGACAAACCAAGCTGGGCTAGATCCAGGGGCTAGCAGAGTTCAAGGTGACCTGCTTCCTCTGTGGGCGGACTGAGCGGGAGGATCAGGACGAAGGCAGGGGGACAGATCCTCAGGCTGCTGGGTGCCCTGAATGATCCCAGGTCCACTGTGAAGCATGTGTGCTGCCCTTGCCAAGTCATCTGCCTATTCTGTGCTCTGCCCTACTGTCTGGGAAGCAACCCTTCTTGCTCTGAGGTGGCTGGAGTGGGAAAGTCTTTCTACTGATCTGCTGGGGCCCCTCCCAAGAGAACAGAGTTAGCACAAGCAATTGCTCAGGTATGTGCAGGACACGTCCTCGAGTTCCGCGTGGCCTCCAGCATCTCAGAGGCAGGCAGGAAGAGATTTAGAGAGAAAGGCTGAAGGCGGGGAGTCCAAGGCAAGCAAGCAGGAAGGTAGACGAGTGGGCAGGGAAGGGGTAGGACTGGAAGACAGGCAAGTGGGCAGACACTCAGACAAAGGCAAACGGGAAGGCAGAGGCAAAGCTAGGAAAGAGAAAGGCAAGAGGACAGCTGGACAGGAGCGACCGGAAAGGCCATGGGGCAGACAGGCGGAGGGACAGATAAAAACAGAGATGAATGGACAGATGGACAAACATCCCAGACAAAGGGAATGGATGGAGAATTAGATGGGCCGACAGGCAGAGGACAGAAATCAAAACAGGCAGGACAATGGTCATTCAGGCCTGAGATGTGTATAAGAGACAGAGGCTATGGTTTTTCCTGTGGTCATGTATGGATGTGAAAGTTGGACTGTGAAGAAAGCTGAGCGCCGAAGAATCGATGCTTTTGAACTGTGGTGTTGGAGAAGACTCTTGAGAGTCCCTTGGACTGCAAGGAGATCCAACCAGTCCATTCTGAAGGAGATCAACCCTGGGATTTCTTTGGAAGGACTGATGCTAAAGCTGAAACTCCAGTACTTTGGCCACCTCATGCGAAGAGTTGACTCATTGGAAAAGACTCTGATGCTGGGAGGGATTGGGGGCAGGAAGAGAAGGGGATGACTGAGGATGAGATGGCTGGATGGCATCACGGACTTGATGGACTTGAGTCTGAGTGAACTCCGGGAGATGGTGATGAACAGGGAGGCCCGGTGTGCTGCAATTCATGGGGTCGCAAAGAGTCGGACACGACTGAGCGACTGAACTGAACTGATTCATCTCTAATCGCTCTCTATATCTGTAATTAAATATGTATTTTTCCAAGGACGCTGACTCTGTCCCCACCTTCGAATCACCCTGGATCCACCGGGGCTGGACCCTGGCACTTCACTCTGTATTTTTGCCAGATGTGGATTTTTGGGAGGAGGCCAATCACTCATCTTTCTCTCCCACGGGTCCTGACCAGCTGAAGGCAGGCACAGAGAATCAAGAGGGGATTAAGATGCAGGAACTGATTTTTGAGTGATAAGCCTGGTTTGAAGAATTTCACACAGCCTCCTCTGTCTTAAAATTAGAGTTCCAGGACTCACAGGAGTCTGACCTCCTCATCCAGTTGCACAAGGAGAAATTAGCACAGAAATGCAGACTATTGGTTGTGATAAGGACAGAGTAAAGGGACAAAGTAGGTGATTAAATAGTTAATCCCACTAGGGGATTGTAAGTAGAAAAAATATGGATGACCTTTCTAAGTTAATGATCACTGAAGAAAGCAGGTTTGCTTAACCACAAAACCAGATAGGCTTGCTTAGCAACAAAACCATGCAGCAGAAGCATGAGACGTGCCCCCAAACAATGAAACAGTGGTGGTGTGAGACCACGTCCTGTCCAGTGAGCTCAGCGAGTTACTGACCTCTACAGCATGCTCTCTGGTGCAGTGGTAAAGAATCTGCCTGCCAGTGTAGGAGACTCAAGAGACTTAGGTTCCATCCGTGGGTTGGGAAGAGCCCCTAGAGGAGGAAATAGCAACCAACTCCAGTATTCTTGCCTGAAAAATTCCATGGGCAGAGGAGCCTGGCAGGGTATGGTCCATGGAGTCACAGAGTCAGACATGACTGAGGGGTTGAGCATGCATGCAGGATATGCTCTCTGCTGCTGCTAAGTCACTTCAGTCGTGTCCAACTCTGTGCGACCCCATAGATGGCAGCCCACCAGGCTCCCCCATCCCTGGGATTCTCCAGGCAAGAGTACTTGAGTGGGTTGCTATTTCCTTCTCCAAAGCATGAAAATGAAAAGTAAAAGTGAAGTCGCTCAGTCATGTCTGACCCTCAGCGACCCCATGGACTGCAGCCTTCCAGGCTCCTCTGTCCAGGGGTTTTCCAGGCAAGAGTACTGGAGTGGGGTGCCATTGCCTCTCTATACACAACTCTGTGCGACCCCATAGATGGCAGCCCACCAGGCTCCCCCATCCCTGGGATTCTCCAGGCAAGAGTACTTGAGTGGGTTGCTATTTCCTTCTCCAAAGCATGAAAATGAAAAGTAAAAGTGAAGTCGCTCAGTCATGTCTGACCCTCAGTGACCCCATGGACTGCAGCCTTCCAGGCTCCTCTGTCCAGGGGTTTTCCAGGCAAGAGTACTGGAGTGGGGTGCCATTGCCTCTCTACACACATAAAAACAATAATTTATGGAAAGGTGACATTTCAAAGTAAAGACCCTCTCATTGTACTGAGATCTGAGATAATATTTCCATAGTGCCATGACAGTCCAGAGTTGACTACATAGAATCAAGAAAATTCTACTCCCCAAACTGGAAGAGTTGCTGATGATGAAAGCATTATGTCTACTCAAAAATGAGAAGGAAAGTGGTCTTTCCCCTTCCCCACTTTTCCTTTGATTACAAACCTGTAAACCACTAAGTTCTTGAGGAGACCCTCTCTCGCCCACCTGCTTGTAATTCTCACAAGCGTCCTGTTCTAACATTCATATCCATCATTTTGCCTCTCACCGAATTCTTTCTGAACTGAGACATGAAGGGCTTGGTACCAGAACTCTTTGGAGCCCTGGAAATGCTGCCTAATGGTCTCAGTTGGGCCCGCTAAGTCGGCTTAGTGCACCATGGTTGTCATTACTGGGGCTCAGCATGTCTCCTATTCTCTAGTGCCCCCTTAACACATGAGAAGTAATCATTCTCAGCCCTGTTTGAGGTTAGACAGAACAGCATGGCTAGCTTTGACCACTGGACTGTAGCAGGAACTGAAATATGTTCCTTCCAGGCTGAAGCAATAAAGGTACAATTTTCTGTGCTTTCTGCAAAGTTCAACTGCAGCCCCAAATCCTATGTGTGAAAGATCAGCCCACATATAGGCAATTACGAAGGCTTCCCTGTTAGCTCAGTTGGTAAAGAATCCACCTGCAATGCTGGAGACCCTTGTTCAACTCTTGAGTCAAGAAGATTCACTGAAGAAGGGATAGGCTACCCACTCCAGTATTCTTGGGCTTCCCTTGTGGCTCAGCTGGTAAAGAATCCACCTGCAATGTGGGAGACTTGAGTTTGATACCTGGGTTGGGAAGATCCCCTGCAGAAGGGAAAGGCTACCCACTCCAGTATTCTGGCCTGAAGAATTCCAGGGGTCGCAAAGAGTCGGACACGATGGAAAGATTTTCACTTCGCAGAGGCTTTACCTGGCCTCCTGGATGCGGGAAAGCTGTCTTCCTCACATCTGATTTGGTGTACTGCAGTGTCTGTTGACTTCTTTTAAGTAGAATACCCCAAGCATGGAACACTCTGTTTACTCAACTTTGATTTGCTACTAAAATCTTTCTCAAGTACGTATGGATAAAAGTATGAGCCCACTCTTCTGCTTTAGTTTGAATATAGCATAATGATTCAAATGAAATCTTTTTTGATGATTCTGAGCTTTATCTCAAAGTAATCTTTTTTTTTTTTAATGGTACAAGCCTGTAAATATAGAAGGTATAGAAAATTGAGATGAATTTATGCTAACTGCTAGTCTTTGCAATCTATTTTAAAGAAACCTATAATATCATTTTTAATTGCTACTTTTCTTTAAAGAAAACACTTGAGAAACAAAACAAAATTTAGGTAATGAAATGTTCTAATTAATTACAGCTTAGTTAATTGATGTTTTACTGAATGGATTAAAAGCATTCTAAATTATGCTTTTATATTTTTGCATTTTCCTCTTTTTTAAAATTATGAAAGTATGATGACATATTTACAGGGACTTGGAAAATACAGAAGATAGTTACATATAGTTTCATGATATATTATAATTATTTTTAAGTAGATAAATTAAAATTTTTAGTTGAAGTTTTAATATCAAACTCTCAAAAATAGAAAAGTAGAAGGATATAGTACATCTGAAAAGCACTGTGAACCAATTCAACATAACTAAGATTTATATGATTTTCACATAAAGTAGGATACAAATTCTATTCAAGTTCCCATACACTATAAACTAGGAGACAGTGGAACTTACCCAGGGACATACAACAAGGTGTGAAAATTTCATGGTCTAAAGGTATTGACATCATACAGAGTCTGTTTTCTTATCACTGTGGAATTATGTTAGAAATCAATATCAAAAGATGTTTGAACATACTACTACTACTACTAAGTCGCTTCAGTTGTGCCCGACTCTGTGTGACCCCATAGACAGCAGCCCACCAGGTTCCCCCGTCCCTGGGATTCTCCGGGCAAGAACACTGGAGTGGGTTGCCATTTCCTTCATAACTCTCATTAAATAACATATTTTTAGATGACTTGGAATACAGAAATGAAAAACTAACCTAAGCATTCCTAAAGTGGAGGTGACCAAAGGTCTGGGTATCCCTCTACTCTTTTTTTTTTTTTTTTTTTTAATGTAAAGAATCATTTTAAGCTTCTTAATTGAAGATGTCTGATAAGTCTATTTTCATCAACTACAGCTTTTGATGTACTTCTTGGTTAATTCTTGTGCTTGCTTTTTTTTTTTTTTTTACTTCCTTTGGACACATGCAGACTATTCAATTTCCACACAGAAAGGGTACTCTTTCCCCCTTCGAGAGCTCCCATTGTTTCCATTCAGGAAATTTTCCTTTGGGAGTTGCCTGTGGAGCTCCTGCAAGGAAAGGATAAGACCTAAGAAAATGACAAGATGTTATCATTGTCAAGGAGAAGCTCTGACTCTCTTAATATTTAATGGATTCCAAAGTGAGGAAAGTGGAACATTTATTCTTTTAGCTCCAAATCCTTTGCATTTCTTAAAACAAAGAAACCAATCTTCAAATTAAATACACAACTTATATAAAAGGTAAAGTAACAGTTAAAAGAAATATCTATAAGAAGAAATATTTAAGGTATAACTTGTTTAAAAAAAAAAAAGACAAAAGGAAAGCTAACTATAAAGGCCAACTCTGAGCACTCTAGATTTCTACTGCAGGTACCTTGGTCCCCTTCACTTGATTTAGCTTCAGCAGCCTTCTTCTCCTTTTATTTTAGGGGTGTCCTCTGAGACCACTGGGGCTTTCTCAGTGAGGTTTTCTTAGAACAAATATCTAAGCTCAGTGTAAGAGCTGAAAGCTGCTGTCTCTAGTTCAGCTTCTCAACCACTTGTTTGGCCACCACTAAAAAGTAAGTATTTTGCATCTAAATGCCCTTTGGCAGGAAAGGCCAGTGACATTTGACCATGCTTGTCAAAATTCCTTTATCTGTGAAAAATGAGACACTTGAGCTTGAGACCTCTGTTTCCCAGTATGAAATAAGCTATTTTCAGACACATCTTAGAAATATAGAACTTGTGAAATATTAGAGGGGGAAGGGATCTTGTCAGAGTGACTGCTGCATTGGGATAGCTGGGGGTGTTTGGTGAAAGGGAAGTGATACCCGTGGGGATGAAGCAAATTAACACCAAGGGCTGTTTAGAAACTTAGGTCTCACAAGGAAGAGACTCAGCTTCCACCATGTAGCTCCCACTCCTAAGACTATACATACAGTTGTTACTCCATGGATACAAGTGTCAGTGACTTGAGTGCATTATGGTGCTTAAGAGCATGGGTTCTCATGCTGGATTGCCTGGTTTAAACACCATTAAACCATAATCGAAAAGAATAGGAAAAGTTCTTATACATATACAGTGTTCAGTTATATACATATAACTGACTCACTTTGCTATACAGAAGACATGAACACATTGGAAATCAACTATACTTAAGTAAAGTTTTTAAAAATTTAAAAATTAAGTAAACAAAAATAAAACATCATTTCATCACTTACTATGTGTGTGAGATTTCTGATCTGATAAATGGGAATAATAGCTGTATCTGCCCCAAAAGCTTTTTTTTTTTACAAAGACTGAGTTAATAAATATAAAACTCTTAGAATAGTTTCTGACAGTAAGTCCTAAATATTGACTATTATCATTCATTCATTCATTTATTAAGCATTAAAAGAACATTTTCATATGTCCTAGGCACTGTAGTAGGTCCTCAATACTCAGCTGTGAACAAGACTTACTGCTATTCTCAAAAAGCCAATGACCTAATAGTGTGGATTCTCTGATATCACCAAAGCTTAATGCAAAGGCGAGTGTTCAGTATTGGATGGGAGCCTCATCTCTTCATAGCAGGTATCACTTGCTATGAAGAAAAAAGAAAAAAAAAACTACTGCAAAGAAAACAGTAATGTTGGCAAACATGTTTTAGTAATGAATTGTTTTTTCTGTGAGTCCAATAAGACAGTTAAAATTGAAGTCTTTTGAGAAAATCACCTGAAAACTCTGCGCATACAAACTTAATAAAGCTCCTATTTTGAGGGACATGACTTATTTCAAAAAAGTGAAAAAATTGGCTTAAAACTCAACATTCAGAAAACAGATCATGGCATCTGGTCCCATCACTTCATGGCAAAAGGTGGAGAAACAATGGAAATAGTGAGAGACTTTACTGAAGATGGTGACTGCAGCCATGAAATTAAAAGATGCTTGCTCCTTGGAAGAAAAGGCATGACAAACCTAGAGAGCATATTAAAAAAACAGAGACATTACTTTGCTGACAAAGGTCCATCTAGTCAAAGCTATAGTTTTTCCGGTAGTCATGTATGGATATGAGAGCTGGACTATAAAGAAAGCTGAGCACTGAAGGATTGATGCTTTTGAACTGTGGTAGAGAAGACTCTCGAGAGTCCCTTGAACTGCAAGGAGATCAAACCAGTCAATCCTAAAGGAAATCAGTCCTGAATATTCATTGGAAGGATTGTTGCTAAAGCTGAAACTCCAATGCTTTGGCCACCTGATGTGAAGAACTGACTTACTGGAAAAGACCCTGATGCTGGGAAAGACTGAAGGCAGGAGGAGAAGGGGACGACAGAGGCTGAGATGGTTGGATGGCAACACTGACTCAATGGACATGAGTTTAAGCACGTTCTGGGAGTTGGTAATGAACAGGGAAGCCTGGTGTGCTACAGGCCATGGGGTCACAAAGAGTCGGACATGACTGAGTGACTGAACTGAACTGACCTATCTCAAATTGGAAATGTGAAGGATAATGACTACATAGTGTTTTGTGTGTTTTTAAGATATATCCTTTCTTTAATATAAAACTGAAATGCTCTGAGTTCAAGTTTGTGTTATTAAGTCAGAAAATAGGTGGAGCAGGGGAAGTGATTACTGAGACCTCAGAGACTGAGGTCCTGTTACTTCCTACAGCCAACACTGTGCTACTTACTCCAGCATCCTGCTTGATCCAAGCAGGTCACATGACTCCAGGCAGGCCAATCAGGGCTAAGGGTATCCAGTTATGGCAATTGGTTGTATTATCAGGAAAGCCTTGGGACTGTAGAGCTAATGTATGGATGCTAGTAACACGCTCTGGGTCCTGAATTAAGCCAGACTTGAAACCTCAGTGCTGTTGCATTATGTGAGTCAATAAATTCCTTCTCTGTAAGACTATTAAACTTGGGTTTGATGTTTTTGTAAGCAACTTTGGCAGAATCCCTGAACTTAGTAGGTTTAAACAAATGCTTTAAAAGTAAACATATAGTGGCCTGAATGCAGAAACCTGTCCATTTGTAAACAGTTAGGCTTATTTGCATACAGCTAGGTGGACTCTACCCCGTGCTGTGCTAAGTCTCTTCCGTTGTGTCTGACTCTTTGCAATGCTATGGACCGTAGCCCACTAGGCTTTTGTCCATGGAATTCTCCAGGCAGGAATACTGGAGTGGGTTGCCATTTCCTCCTCCGGGGATCGTCCCGATCCAGGGATCAATCCCCCTTTTCTTATGTCTCCTGCACTGGCAGGCAGGGTCTTTATCACTAGCACCACTTGGGAAGCCCCTATCCGGAGAGTAATTTGAAATATCAGCTTTGACTTGAGATAAGCAGAATAAGGAAAACTGTTTCTGTTTTCAGACCAATGGCACCAGAAATTTGAGAAGTGCTAAAGGTACAGCAAGAAATTAAACCTTAAAATATACAATGTGGCATTATAAGACATTATTTCATGGAAACAGCTTGCTGTGGCAGTTTGGACTGGCATACTGGACTCTGGAAACAGACCAACTGGATGGGAATTCTGTTTGGCCACTTAGCTGAGAGAACTTGGACAGATTATTTCATTTTTCTGTGCCTTAGTTTCCTCATTTATAAAAAGGGATAATAATAGCACCTACTTATAGGAGTTTTTACAAACCACATTGGCAAAATATATAATAGATGCCATATAATTTTTTAAATTACAGGTATATAAACTAGACCTATAGATGACATATCTTCTCCCCAGCTTGATATTATTTGGCCTGAAATAGAACATGAAGCAGTGAGCCCATAGTTCTTTGCAATGCTGACTCTTTTCTTCAGACCACCTGGGTTGCTGAGACCACTGAAATTTGAGCTCCTATGATGAACCACAATGGATTCAAGAGCCCATTCAACTCACACCACTACATTTCTGGAATCTTAGGTCCACCTTTTGCAAAGTCTGCTTGCTTGTTCATGACTGAGACATGATGAGAAAATAAAACTCAACTGAGACCAGTGGTCATTTTCACCTGGGCCAATCTTGGTGACCTGACTTGGCTCAGAAGTAATAGTGCCAATGCTCAAAAAAGGTTTGATAAGAATATTTTAATAAGTACTAAATATTGTTTGGCTTAATGGACCATGGAATAAGTAGATGTTTTCATTGGCATATACATGTTTTCCACATGTTTTGAGACATTTCAATTCATTCCAAGATCCCTGAACCCATTTAACATATATAGTTAGGTTCAGTTATCTTTAAC
Organism: Oreotragus oreotragus; assembly: GCA_006410675.1. Lineage (NCBI taxonomy): Eukaryota > Metazoa > Chordata > Mammalia > Artiodactyla > Bovidae > Oreotragus > Oreotragus oreotragus. Next base: position 302,474 of record SJYX01013124.1, read on the forward strand.
TTTACCTGTGTTATTTTGCCTTCTGGATATTAAATTCCATTTTGTTTTAGTCATTGAAAGGAGGAAAAAACAAAAAACTTTGGTGACCTGGACAAGTAGCCTGAAACTATTTTCAACAGTGTTTCATTACTATGTTATAGGCAAGCCAAACAAGATTTAACAGGTACAGTAGTATAAAAAAGTATTTAAAAGGATCAACTTCTTTTTGTGCAGCACACTGATCTGAATGCTTTTTAATAAAATGCACAGGAATAAGCAAATGTGTTTGTAATTCGATTTTGGCATTAGACTTATACAATACATACTTATATTTAAAAGAGTTATCACTTTATAAACTGAAAAACTTTCAAGTAAAATGGAAATAAATAATTTTTGTTAACAAATGTTTTCAAATGGTGAATCAATTATTCTCTCAGCCAAACTGACTAGTTTTAGCTTTACTGGTTATGTAGGTTGACTTTCTCTGTCTTCATTTTGCCTTCCTCCTTTTTAGGGAAGTTGGAAAGCTAAAAATGTGGCATTACCTTGACTCTTTTGCAGCTAGGGATTTGAACACTGAATAGATTCAGTTATTTGATGAACTTTCATGAGACATAAAAAGCAGAAGGACAGGGCATGTCATCTCTCAGCAGAATGTGGACAGAGACAGACAAATAGATTTTAATAAAAATAAATTTTAGCAGTTGCTGGATTCCACATCTCACTCTGGTCGCTGGATTTGTGGATGGAAGTGGCTTTAAAATTAGCAGCAGAGGCAATGGGTGTAGCAACTCCTGACTTTGCATCACATTTACAATGATGGGAACTTGGACTCAACCTTCTCCAACTTTAAACTGTTTGTTTTTTTTTTTTAAACATTTAACCTTCTGTATTACCTACAGTAATTTCTGTCTTCTGTATTTAATGTTGGCTTTTACTGTCACAGTCTGGGTTCAGTCCCTGATGGAAGAATCGAGATTTCACAAGCTGGGCAACATGGCTTAAAACAAAACTGTTTACATTCAAGTAATAGTATATGTGTTATGTATAGTATAAGGGCCTCTCAATAGTATAACTCTTTCCTGACCTCTGTGCTATTATTATATTTTACTTTCACATGTATTGTAAACTCCATACTACATCGCTGATATTTTTGCTTAGTCAATTATCTTTTAAAGAGACAATAACAAGAATTCACCTCATATATTTATTTGCCCGTGTGGCTACCACTTCTGAACTTTTTATTCCTTGGCATAAAATCATATCTCTGCAATTCCATCTGGTATCACTTTCCTTCTGCCTAAAGGATTTTCTTTAACATTTCTTGTAATAATGGTTTGCTGATGAAATATCGCCAGTTCTCATATGTGTGAAAAAAATCTTCTTCTTGCTTCTGCTGCTTTTTTTTTTTTTTTTTTTTAAAGTNATCTGGTATCACTTTCCTTCTGCCTAAAGGATTTTCTTTAACATTTCTTGTAATAATGGTTTGCTGATGAAATATCGCCAGTTCTCATATGTGTGAAAAAAATCTTCTTCTTGCTTCTGCTGTTTTTTTTTTTTTTTTTCTTAAAGTGGCTGAGTTTTGTCAGTTCCTCAGATATGAGTACTTTGTTGGATTAAAAAAATTAGTCTGACAAAATATATATAATATAAAATTTATAATTTTAACCATTTTAAGTGTACAATTCAGCTACTTTAAGTCACAATGCTGTAAAATTATTACCACTATTTCCAGAACTTTTTCATCATCCCTGACAGAAACTTTGTGTCCTTTAAGCAATAATTCCCCATTCAACCCTCCTTCTCCACTCTGCTGGTAAACTCTATTCTACTCTCTGTCTCTATGAATTTTAGCCCAGATATTTCATATATGTGGAGTTGTATAATACCTGTCCATTTGTGTCTGGCTGATTCTATACCACATAATGTCTTTGAAGTTCATCCATGATATAGGATGTGTCAAAACTTTACTATAAAGAGGAAGGTGAGTGTATGAGTTAGTGTCTTCTTCTGTTCAGGATAACTGACTACCATAAACTTGGTGGCTTACAGACAACAGAAATTTATTTCCCACAGTTCTGAGGCTGGAAGTCTAAGTATCAAGTTGCTGGTGAATCTGGTGTCTGGTGAGAAGGGCGCACTTCTTGGTTCATAGACAGCTGTGTCCTCAACATGGCAGAAGGTACAAAGGTGCTCTCTGAGCTTCTTTTATAAAGGTCATTAATTCCATTCATGGGGATTCTACACTCATGACCTGATAATA